>VNJU01004189.1:0-16316 GCA_008042675.1 Drosophila seguyi
TAGAATATGGATCTTGCGTTTGGAGCCCCCAGTATGGGGTCCACAGTAAACGCATCGAGTCGGTTCAAAAGAACTTTTTACTTTTCGCTTTACGCGGCTTAAACTGGGATGCAAACCAGAGGTTACCCTCCTATTCTAGTAGACTTCTCCTTATTAACTTACCATCCTTATCCAACCGTAGAACCATGCTTGGCATTACCTTTATTTATAACCTTATCCATGGTGACGTGGAAAGTGCTGACTTGTTGGGTCAGCTTAACTTTCACGTACCGAGTAGAAATACTAGATCCTATATTCCCTTAGTGCTGCGCCATTGTAGAACGTCCTTTCAACTGCATGAACCCTTTAGAGTCTTATGTGCAAATTATAAAGATTTGTACATAATAATTTCAAACGTAGATAGCCTTCCTAAACTAAAAACGTTAATACTAACCCACTTAGTACGCATGCAAGCAAACAATCTGGCAGCACGCCAGTAGTTACTTCCCCGAATTCCTTTTCTATATTTTCATCTTTCGCGCCAACTAACACCTAACATGAACACGCACGTGCTTGGTGTCATACGGGCCACTTGAGTGTACTGATCGTAGTGCATCAACATCCAAGATAACCTATAAGTAATTTGGGAGCATCTATAATTTCATTTAAATATTTGTATGGTTTAAAAGGTATTTAAACTTTGAGGGTTCAAAGTTATTTACCGAAATAAAGAATCTTTAAATAAAAGTTCTCAGGCTCCTAATTACGTACAAAAGAAAAAATAAATCGAAACGGAACCCTCCAAATTAAAGCACTTCGCCATAAAAAAAATGCCGGAAAAAGAAGGCTTCCCAAAACCGTAGCAATTGAGACAGCCGCGAATCTAGGGAAACGCGGGGAAAACACCAGCAGGAAAGCCTAGACAACTCACCACGCCTACAGAGGGGGGCCGTCAGCCACTGTCACTCACCAACATTTCACCCCTCCTTTTTTTAGTCTGCCTGCAAGTGAGATGAATGCGCGGTCGAAGAATTGAAGTGGCCGCCGGGAAAAATTAAGTTCCTGGAGTTGCAAATGTCGATTCGGCTGGGTTGAATCGTCGTTGGTGGTTTGCCGCGGCGGCGCCTTTCGGTCACCTCAGAATTGACTTTGAATTGTAGCCACAGAGACTTTTAACAAGTTGCCCATCGGATTATGACTAAGTCTGCGAGACTAATTACACATGAGCCGCCTCATTTATATTTACTTTCCCTCAACACTGGGAGAAAGTATTTGAAACTATAAATAAATTATAAAAAACAACACTGGAAAAATGTATCTGAAATGTGAATCAATATTCTTATGTCACTGAGCGGTACCTGACTTTCAGCTGAATTAATTTGTATGCTACTTGCTAAATCCCTATGTCAGGACATGCTTTTCTCCGTGCATGTCTGTTGTTTTAGGCACCGCTTAAAACAAAAACATGGTCACAAAAGGCAACTTAACCCGTTAACGCGTTAAAGAGCCAGCCGAGTGGTTAAAAGCTATGCCAAGCAGCAGCGACTACGGCGATGATTACGCCTGGGATGATGATGATGAGGATGATGATGAGGACTACGGCGACTGGTTAACTCTCTCTGCCTGACTGGCTGCCTTGGTTTACTGGTTGGTTGCCTCAGTTTTTTGCCTTGATCCAAAGTTGGGCCAAAGGGGTGGTGGAAAGGCAAGTCAAAGACTTTTTGAGTGGACTGCAGCACTCTGCAGAGGTTAAACACTAACCTGATGATGCCAAGCACAGCCGCACAACAGCAAGAAATGTGAAGAGGACCGTGAGGGGCTAGAAAGTGAAGCTGCAATACTCTTTAGTCCTATATGGCAGGAGAAATATAAAGATTTGAATATCCTGCTAGAGCAGGTTCTAAGGTAGGGCTATTGATTGTTCAAAAGTCTCTTATTTTTTATATCAAACGTAACCTTAAGTATTCGTTAAATAGGAAGTAAATTAATAATTAAAGCAGGGTTAAAACTAACTTTGTGTCTATTTTTCAAGGTTTCCTACAAGTAAACTACAAAAAACTCTGTAAATAATACATAATTTGCCACTTAGCATTTTGCCCGCACAGCTTCAAAACTGCGATCCAACCCAACATTTTCATATAAATATTCCATAAAAAGTTATCTTTTTCGGCGCCAACTTCATGTGATAGTGAAAACACCTTTGACTTTCTGTCTCGGCCCGCAAAACCATCAAAGTGGGGTTCTGTTTATGCAAATATGTTGGGTCTGAGGTTTTCCTCCTGCCAGTGGCCGGCCGGTGTTGCTGTACATGTTGATGTTCCTGAACATTTGTAACTGTGTTAGGCGTTACCTGAAAAGCAAAAGGAGGCGCAGCCGTCGAGAGCAGGTAAGAATGAAGACATTTCGGGTGTGTCTGTGTGCGAGTGTTAAAGTTGAAGTTTGTTTGCCACGAATTTGCGATAGTTTGTTTACCCTTTGCCGACCAGGAAGTTTTCCGAACCGCCTTTTTTCGTCAGTTTCCACTTTAAAACATAAGCAAACAGCAAGTGTGGTGACTGCAGTCTTGAAATGTGAAAACATGATGACTTTATGAACACCGAATGAGTTTTGCCTGCTGTTTTTATGTGTTATTTGTATTTCAGCTGCTGTATCTTACGTCGGTTGCGGCTGGTGTCGACGCTCGCCTGTGGCAGGTCGCATCAACAACCGCGCTGTGACGTTGACGAATAACTTTTAAACCTTTTTTTCGAGTGCAACAGGGGAATTTCCTCCTTTTAATATAGTTAGGATGAAGAATGATGCCAAAAAAAGTCCTGGGGAGTGCAATACATTCCTATTATGATGAAGAGGTGGTATTTATGACAAGTACGTTGATTTATGCTATGCAAATATGACAGGAATGATTATGCTTATTATGCTACTTCAAAGGCGTTGAATAGCGAAATAGGAAAATAAATTAAGTTGTTTTTAAAGACATTAATACTTATGTTTATATGTCTTTATAGACCTGTCCCAGTCATCGGAAAGAATGCAACAAATTGATGAAATATCTATTTATCTCTGCTCCTTATCTCTCACTTTCTTTCTCTCCTATCTCTTTGTCTTCGAATGCGCCATTTCCCACTTTTCTTTTCTTTTCTTTACTTTTCCAACCCAGATGGCTGGCAGCCCGAGAAGCACAAAGAGGCTGGGGCTGGCCGCATAAAACTAAACCAAAACTACACTCAGCTCAACCTCAAAACTAGCTAACCAACAAACCTTATTAAAATGCGAGCTGCCCCCTTAACCCATCGCTCCCTGACTCTCCCCTCCACTCGCCCCACGCACGTAGAGAAGCGTATAATTTAATTAAATTATCTGGGGCAGCTGCTGATGCTGCTTCTGTTGCGAGTAGCAACGAAAAATGTGCATCAAAGTGCACTTAAATCATCAGCGAGGCACGGCGACATACAGATAGATAGAGAAGGATATAGAGAGCTAGAAAGAGAGTGAGTCGGCGGGAATCAAACAGAGGAGGAGGATCAGACAGGGTAGAAGAGGGAGCGGCCAAAAATGGCGTTGGCTAAGTGCCGTTGCAGGGAGTGAAGAGCCCGGAGCTTTAACACTGAAAGAAACTAACATTGCAAGTCAAAGCATAATTTTTATGGGAATAGCAAATATGGGATAACCAAATATTGAAAGTACATTTATTAAGCCCTATAAGTTTATGACTTTTTAAATTTATGTATTTATTTCGAAGGATGTCATATAAGTATTACTGTATTGCTACCTAAAGATTTTTGATAAATATTTTTAAAACAAAGCTATTAAACGTAATAAAGATAATGTTGTCTCATTACATATAATTGCAGAAACGATTTCTCCCTGTGCACAGATAAGTGAGCTAGTGGGGGAAGTCGGCAGCCAAGCAACTTTGTACTTTGACTTGTATTAGTGACCGGAAATGCAGCTTTCAACAAGGAACAGGATCAGCACAGGACCTGCCTCAATGACTCTCCAAAAGCAGCGGCGGCAGAGAACGGGGGAAAACGAATGCTGAGGGGGACTAGGGGAAACTTGAGCGGAACCGTTGACAAATGCTTTATGTATATAGCGACTTTTTTGAATATTTTTATTTGCAGCTTGGAAAATTTTATGAGCAAAGCGTTTGCATTTGAATGGCAAATAGATTTATGAAAGGACTGGAGGTCGACTGCGAGCAGGGGAGAATAGAACGTATCTAACAAAAAGCGCAAACTTTTCTATTTAAATACACGAAAGTTAACTGCGAAATGGAATGGAAAATCTTTAGAAATTTTCCTCTAAATAGTTCAAAGAATGAGAATTGGAAAGAAATATATGTAAAAAGTCGCATTTAAATGCATTCATTTTTTGATTAATCAGCACAAGTTAAGAAAACTAAGTTAAGCCTAAAATTAATGAGTTATTAATATTTCAAAACAAACTAATTTGGGACTCATAAAAATATATTTAAAGGTACATTCAAAACATCCTTTGTAAATTTATTTTTACAGAAATAGGCTTCTTTCGTTTTTCTCCCCCATTTTTAAAATCTGTTTGATATAGCTGATTGAAGTATTCATTTCAAAAAAAAAAAAAGACCTAATGGTCTGTTATACCTATTTTTCCAAGGCCATCAAAAATTTCTCATTTCATTTAAATTTAAAAAAACATTTGCCTCAAAAGTTTAAATATCAGGTAATGCAATAAAAGAAAATCCTCTTGGGATATGCAACATCATTATCCTCGTGACAGTCAGCCCCGAGCAGAACTCATGCAGCAATACCTTGACATCGTTTTCCGCAGAATTTTCTTTTAAATTATGCACGACATTTTCCTCCATTGTTTCGATGCTCCGACTTGCTTTCCATATCTTTTTAGTGTCAAGTCTCCGAGGAAAAATGGCGGGTGGGACGGAAAAAGCGGGGAGACAGTCAACCTAATGCATCGGCTGACATGCAAAATGAGTTAATGTCATTGGAGGCCGGAGGAAAGCGAAAGCAAAAAGATGCTCCCCAAGCGGGGGAATATATTCCTCGGGCGATTTGCAGTTGATGAGTGAATTCCATGGCATTAGGAAGGAGGAGGTAAATTGCTCAAAGTTTACTCGTTTTAAGCCCGAAATAAAGTCCCTGAACCGCTCAGATATTTAATTTGCGCAACGATTGCGCTCAGATACGTTTCGCAGTAACGAGAAATTTCATACAGCTTCCCTGGAAAAATATTTGAAATTAAATCCGTGCACCGCTTGATAAGGTCCGGCCCCCGAATCCAACCCCGTAACATTGTTATGCCGGCAATCATGAAAACTTAATTAGAAGCTTATTTGGTGTTTTACAAAAACGTCACAATTTGCATACCGCATTTCATTTGCTGCCTCGCATCTGGCGATAAACGGACCGCAAAACATTTCTGGCGATGGGAAGGACGGCTGCCAGAGAGCACTGTAAAATACTAAAATTAAATGAGCTAAAATTAACATAAACAATGAAACGATAAGCACAAAATTGGCCTACGCCCAACACACTCGGCAAAAAGCACACCGACGGGCGAATAGAAAATTGAACAACTAATTTGGTTGAACGGATTTTGCCAATTTGCACGGAGGCGACTTAAAAGTTGATGTTTATTGAAAACGTATAAGAGGATTTTGGCTTAGACGGCAAACCCCAGGATGCATTGTCTGGGAAAGGACTTACTTACTTTAATTATCGGAATTTTGTATGCCTTAAGAGTTTTCTTAAGCTGCTTCATGTGTCCTTATTTGATTTACCTAGTAAACATTGATTTTAATTTTAATAGTTTCTAGGTTCTCAACTCTGAACAGACATTTGTCTGTTAGCTTACAGGACTTCTCATAATTTAAATTGAGGATCTTTGCACAATTGTAAATTGTGTCAATGGACCCGCGACTAGGTCCTTGGTTTTAATCCAATACGCGCCCAAGACTCAAAGCCCCTCGAAAGCCGTCAAAATGCCTATGTAAATAAGTTGTTAATTAATTTTGTAACGTTTTATGTGCCAAGAGTCATCTCTTCGTCTTCGCAGTTCTTGGTCCTTGCAGTGCCAAGTTTTGGTGGTTGTTGGCGTATTTTCTGGGCCGCTTGTTAGATTTAATAAACTTATGCGAACTTAATTAAAATTAAATTAATTCACATTCTCTTGAGGAACTTAAAGGGTACCCGCAATGTGCACATATGAAAGAGGCGTCGCACTGTGGGGCCTCTAGACCAAATTCCACGATAAAATGCGACAGATTTGCAAAAAAATTTAAATTTTGCTTGAAAAGAGAATATATCGTGGAAGTTTTCTTTAATAGTTTACAAATAAAATATGGAAAATAGGGCAATGGCCTTGGCAATTTTGTATGTCTGTGGAAAGTTGGTTGGCACTTGGTTTAAATATGTTTTAGATCTGGTATAAATTATATTTTAAATCTATCCTACCATCATTATGATGGAGTCCTTTCCCATGAAATTTATATTTTGTATATTTTAGGTAATTCTTAATCAACATCAACAGCCGAAACTTTGTAGAAAGCCTTTTCAGTATATAAATAAATAAAATTATAACATTGCAGATTTTCCACGTCCTTCAGAAATTGAAGCACATCTCTAGGTAGTCAGGCTTTTATTTATTTAGGTGTTTTCATTTTTTTTTATTATTGGCAAAAATTAGGAAACCCAGTTCATCAGTGTTCCCCTACTTTAATATGCATGTATACTTACAAACCGTCTTTTGAAGTCACACGTAGGACTTTTAATTTAAGTATTATTTAACCATTAAGCATTAACACATTTTTGCACATTCGCTTAATATGTATAGATAGGTAAATATAAAGAACAAATATATATAAAGGTCTTAAATCCCATTTAATCACCAGAGTTATTATTTCTGCAGGACTTCGAAGAGTTAAGTGTTTGATTCGACTTCCTTACCCCATAGTGCGTATACGTAATTTTGCCGAGAATTGCAGAGCTCATTGCGCATACGCCGTATTGTCTGCCATAAGAGAGCTTTGCATTAATTTTGAATTTCATCTTGCTTTATTTTATTCCATTTTTTGGCAAGAATGTTGCTCGCTTTTCGCGCTTTCCGCGCTTTCTTTTCCCATGTAATTTATATGCGCACAGAAAAAATGTTTGCGAAGTTACTATCAAGTTTCAAGCCTTCTTTTGTTGCACGAAACAGAGCTTCTTCTAATTAAAAACAAAAGTTTTTTAATCTCCTTTATGGCTTAAAGCAAATCATTTTGTAGGTTTCAGAGGGCAAATGGGCAACAACATCAGGTGCAACCAGAGTTGTTTCATATAGTTTTATTTAATAAAAAATAAGTGTATTATTAATTAAATTTTACGTATCGAAACCCTCAGCTCCCAAATTCACAATAAATCTTGTTTCACAGATTTTTATGTAAACAAAATTGTGTTAGGTTTTCACTCTGATTACTGGGCACCATATGCATGTAGTTATTGCATTTACATATGGACACTTTGGAACTCCTACAAGACTACCTGCATTTTGCTTTCGGACCTAATCGGAAGATTAAGTCAGGCACTGAATTTCTGATTAGCATTCTGAAGGCACTGCCAAATGTTGCAGCACTGCACTTCTCGACCAAGTCGGCCTGCTTTGGAATGCAAACAATCCATTAACCAGAAACTTAATCAATTGGAACTAGTTTGGAATGGCAAGTGCATTTTGCCGAGCACAGCAACTGCCAGGAGTCGAACGTGGATTGCCCAATGCAGACGGACTCGGTTCGCTTCATTTTCCAAATGCCCGAGAAGTTTTCCACCGAAGTTTGTGGGTCTGCCAGTATCTATAATTGAGTGTGCTTCCCGAAAGGTGCGTTTGCCATGTGTTTGCCATTGTAGGGGTATCTTTTGGCCAAAGATTCGGCTGCAAACTTACAGTTTCTGGGCAAAGTTTAAATGCGGCTGCCGCTGCTGGCCGAAAAGGTAACTGATAACTTTTGTGATTTAAAATTTGAGTTTAGATTGGGTTTTAATTGTATTTCGGCTCTGACTCCCTCGTCCTCGGCATCTATCCAAATCCCTGACTTGTGCAAATTTGCCGAGTGCCAAGCGATGATGATGAATGAATGAGGAGGGTCTCGATTTGGTTTTTCGAGGATTTCTGTTTATTCAGGGTGGTTTCCATCAGGCCTCAGGGTATTTATAATAACGAAGTATTGAATGATTTTGTGTATTAAGGAAGGACTGCCTGGGTCTTGCCCATCGGGTGGGTTAGTTATGAAGCACAGGAGCTAAAGAAGATAAAGACAGGAAGCTAACTTCGGTATGCCGAAGTTTAAGTACCGTTGTAGTGTAAGTAGAAGAAGAAAAATGTTCCGACTTTTTCGCTTTCTCGGTTACCGACATAAAATAAATGCTGCGAGAGAAAAATATTGTCAGCGAAGAATGTTGCTAGCGAAAAATGTTGCGAATGAACTAAATGTTGCGAGCAACAAAATAAAAACCGAAATTCTGTAATAATTCAAAAGGGCCATGTCTTAAATTTTATGAAAATATGTGGAAAAAATGTTAAGTTAGATTTTTTTCTCAAAATTGTCCGATCGGCCCTATGCAGCTATATCATATAGTTGTCCGATTTTGATCAAATTAAAACAAATCAAAATACAAGAATAATACAAAATGGCTATATCTCAAATTTTATGCAAATATGCTACAAATTGGCTAAGTTATTATTTTTTGAATTTAAATTTACCGATCGTACCTATGGCAGCTATATGATATAGTTGTCCGATCCGGCCGGTTCCGACTTATATAGTAGTGAGAGCATATAGAAGACTATCTGCAAAGTTTCTATCAGATAGCTTCAAAACTGAGGTACTAGTTTGCGTAGAAACCGACGGACGGACGGACAGACGGACAGACGGACAGACGGACAGACGGACAGACGGACAGACGGACAGACAGACATGGCTAGATCGACTCGGCGGTTGATGCTGATCAAGAATATAATACTTTATAGTGTCGGAAATGTTTCCTTCACTTCGTTGCAAGCTTCTGACTAAAATTATAATACCCTGCAAGGGTATAACAAGAACACTCGCTTGTTGAGTGATTTTTCTTAATATAAAAAGCACCTTGCAGAGATCTTATCTCTACTTTTATTTATAATTATGATTTATATTCGGATTTATGTAGTATTAATTATGTAGTTGCCTAGATCTGCTTAGATCTCCCTTTCAAATTTAAAGGTCATAGATGTCACACTTATTAAAAGGCATATATGTAGTAATGGCAAATTGGGATATCTCAGCAGCATATTGTGGAAGATATAGGGCCCTGGGAAAACGTTAAATTAATGTTATCCTTGGTTGATTTATACCTAATTCTGTGCCGAGAAGGTTCCGTGGGCTTTTCTTCCCCTCAGAGCAGCATCCCCTTTGAAAACGACATCGGCAGCAGTTGTCGCTTCACACATTAAAATATTACAACATGAACTGGAAACATGAACACGATGACACACACACAGACTCCCAGTAACACGCATACACTAACAGAAATTATGATGTGTCAGCAGAGCATGTTAGCGTCGCCATCTCGCTCGCACCCAGGGCCGGCATGAGCTCGAACATGAGCTCATATTTGCCGGGCTATAAATAAACTAAATTGCCAAAAGTCGAGACAGTAGGACCCCCGAAGCCAGAGCCTTTTGGCTTAACGGCAGATTAAACAGGATGTGCGTACCCTAGTGATGGGATTATGATAACAATCGGCGTGTCACGAGGCGCAACTCGAATAAGTCGAAGGTACAAAAAAGAGTTCTTTAAAAACCATTATGGTTCACTTTACGCATACGATAGGGTTTAATTAGAAATCCAGGATATTTAAATCAATATCTGAAACAACCAACAAGTATTTTATTTATTCTTCTTACCCTGACCCTAACTCTCATCCTGAGCATCTCTATCCAGTCATAAGAGCTCCATCCTGCGACACCCACCCCAATTTTCGGTTACCATTTTCCCCCTCCTTGTCTTTATTAACTATGCAAGCGTGTTTGGCTTGTTGTTGTTAGCGATTACAAGTATAAAGTGCACGAGTCGAAAGACAGGCTAGTCCACACCTGCGAAATCCGCTCATCCAAAACTTTGCAGCCAGCTAATTGACGTGTCGGAGAACTCGCTGCCACCAGGAACGATCATATAACCACCCCCTGTGCACTCACGACAATTGCTGATTAGGCGAGGTTATGAAACTCGAAAAATATTAAAAAGAAGATAAAAGCCGCTGGCCCTCATCTCAGAAATTTACTTTGTGCGTCGACTGTGAAAAGCAAATGAGCAAAGAGAGTTGAAGCCACTCCACCGAGGCGGCACCCATCCGTCCACTGGAACACCCTCTAAAACACCCACCGACACACTCCCTGACACACGCCCTGTCCACACCACCCAGGGGACCTACCATATGCAAATAATTGCTGTGAACTTTTGGCACAGAAAGCTGGCAGCAGCGGCAAATGCAATAGAGCTCAGTTAGCAATCAAATTACGAGTATCAAAAGAAAACCCAGAGAAGGACAAGGGACAGCCAGAAAAAACGAGAAACGAAATTTTGACAAGCCAGAAAATGTTGGTCCGGCGGACAGGACCGAAATGTTAATTGGGCTCATGACACTGCCGGCCAAGGCATAAATCATAAAAATGTAACAGCAGCGACACAAGGTGGCCCAGAAAGCTGGAAGCGCCAAAAATGCAAGCAAAGTCTGAAAAAAACGTACCAATATTCGGGCTACTCTTGGAGTACGTGGCTGGATTGGGCCCGAGATGGCTCCGAATCTGAGCCGGGGAAAAGGAGCTGGCCAGACGAGACTAACGAAACGTAACGACCAAGCGAAAACTTAAGAAGTGTGAAGGAAGCGGTGATGGATGATGGCCAAAAGAAGTGCCCTAGACGGTTGTCCGATATTCTAGGCCGTGCGTACTGCTTCTGCAACTGCTGCTATAACGCTAAGAATACTATAAGAAAGGAGTAAAAGGTTACTACCTCCAGTAGTTCTTTATAACCCGTAGTACTAAGTTCAGATTTGGTAAATTCAAAAACATAGAGACCTACTTAAATCCTCACCTTTAAAGATTTAATTACGGACATTTTATAGAAATATAATATATATATCTACTTATATAATATATAATATTATATATCTTTATATATCTACTTACTTTGCAGCCCAATCAACCCCTTGCAACCCTGACCCATTAGTGGGCATAAAAATGAGTTTATGCTTGCCTGACTCTTGGCTTTTTAGACAAGCCCACACACCCAGAAGGGAAATATAGAAAACGAATATAGTCAGAGGGCGGCAGAGGGGCAGCTGGATGGAAAACTACGGACCGCTGGAGGTCCGTGAAGTGAAATGTAAGTACAACGTAACTTAAGCAGTTTTACATCTTCAAGCAGCATGAAATTGATTGATGGCCAGAGTTCTCTCTGCCACAGCGAAAACTAGCGAAAAAATGAAAAATGATTTGCGAGGATTATGAATTTCCCTCGATCTCAGACCACCCCAGACATCCGACCCCGCCATCCATCTCACTTTCCCAAGAAGGAGAGCGAGGGTGGGCAGGAACCCGGATGGCCAGGGCGAACTTTTTAACCTTGCGCTGGTGGCAGGGACGTGGCATTGATTAAAGCCGTCGCCTGTCACCAAAGTCAAAGTTAAGTAGGTATTAGCCAGAGATAAGAGATGGGCGATCCGAGATAAAGGACAGGGCCAGGGACAGGGACAGAGAGAAACGGGAAAGGCCCTGTGGAACGCGTTGGCTGATGGCCGCATTTCCGCTGGCCTCGGCAGCCAAGAAAAGCCCGCTGATTGGCTTCTCCAGGAAACGACTCTCAGGTAAGCTTAACCTTTGTCTGAACACCAGAACAAGACTAGGACTGAGAAGAAAGTAAAGAAATATAATATTAAAGAGGATCTATCTGAGAATCATAAAAGTATAAAACAATATTGTATTGTATATATTTATCTAAATAATTATTTTATAAAGGTAATATTAAATTAATCTCTATACATATATCACCCTTAATTAGTGTTTATTTTTTCAAGTAGAACACACAATGTAAAAACTAACTGCAGACTTCCATAACCTTCAAGGGCTAAGTATGTAAATGTTTCAACTAAATTGCGGTGGCTAAGTTCAAGGTTAACGCTTTTTTGCCAGCGGCTTTCCTCCTCCGGCTCGGTTCCGAGGTAGCATAATTAATTTTCGTTTAATTGCCAGGCGCTAGTTAAACTAACAAGCAGAACACACTCGTGCACTATGCTCGCCCGCATCCTCCGCTCCCTGGCCTGCCCCAGTTTCCTCTGGAAATTCCCGCTCACTCCGCAAATGGCCGGCAGCATTTCAATTAATTAATGTGCCAACATTGTGGGCGTAGAAGGACGCCTCGTCCAAGGAGCGAAAAGGGACTCGGCGGCGGAGGTTCGGCAGTTGACAGCGACAAACACAAGTTGGACCACATATAAAGCAAGAAATCAAACATGGCAGCCCCTGACCAGGAAGTTGAAGGGTTTGGTGTAATAGTGTGGGATACATATAGACGTATATATGGGACAAAGCGGCTGCTGCAGTTCCCATTAATGATGGGGTGGCTGTCCCACTGTTTCATCTACTAAACCCACTGCCGGTCCAACTACTACGACTGCTTTGTGTGAAAGCGTTAACGACTTCCGATAGTTGCAAAAGTTAAGACCACAGTGCCTCGCAACCTGACTCGCAATGCGCTTGAAAAAGAATTCGCAAAAGAGCCGCAGGAAATGTCTGATAAACTAAAAAGAAGAAAAGCAAACATGCATGAGCACAAGAGGGAGGGACATTCAGTTATAGCAAGCTAAGCTTATTTAGCTTCTTGAAATAATTCAATAATATATATATGAAATTCATAACCTATGGTGTATCAAGCAAGAATATATTCAGTTTTGTCTCATGACAAGCGACATAAGTGCTTATGTTTGTGGTCCTTCGAGCCAGATTGTAGTGATTTGCTTTATGTTCCAGTAAAAAATCGTTAGAGACTTTTTACAGTCGTGTATTTGGGGTAGACAATCTACACAAATGGTTTTTACAAGATTATGTATAAGTCTTAAATGGAAATATAAATAAATTATTTATTTTCAGTCTATTTTTGATGAGACTCTCAATCAACCCTCTCCTATGCACTATGGGGAAAATGACCACTTTATCTGGCATTTATTATTGTAAGTTAACCAAAGGAGATATTTCACTGCGGTTTTTTTTATTATGTTGTTATAGACCATTAAAAGCTACTTTGGAAAAATGGGCGTGTCAACGCCCCTTTTGCAAAAAAAAAAATATTTTACGTGCATTTTTTGATATAAACTTTCCAAATTCAGTCACCTACAAGTGCTAACGTTGCAAATAGGAGGAGCCACACCCCCTTCCGCCCCCAAAATGATGAGAAACCAGTTTTTATTTCAGATTTCATTTTTTTCATAATTTTCCGGCTCAAAGTTTTCGAGAAAACGTAGGCTGTTATCTTCAAAATCGTTTTGTTCTGAACAATTATTTACCTGTATATTCGTGTTCACACAAACGAAGCTGGAAGCTGCTAAATGGGAGAAGAAAAATTTTTATGTTTTTTTATGAGTCGCAATCAATTTAGGCAAGAAATTATTGGATCTGATGCATCTAAAGCTCGCTTAAACACATCGCCCAAGGATTCAAATCGACATTGCTTTCTGGAGTGATGTAGTTTGTTACTCTTTTTTTAAGGCAAAGTTGTAGTACCATTCAACCATTGTAAATGTTTTCTTTCAAAGTTTTTATATGTACTATTGGGCCAATTATAATGCAAATTATTGCAAAATTAGTGACTTTTTACTTTTAAAATATTGTTATTCACACTATTGCACGCATGCAGTTCGAATTATCGTTCAACTACCTTCTGTCGTTCATTCCGGTCCCTCTCGCTATTCCGCACAGCAAACAAATCGACGTTGGAAAAAGTGAGGTTACCTAATAAAAATGCAAATTGCGTCAAAAGAGGGAAAAAGAGGACATTACCACAAATACCTATTAACTCAGAATTGACAACGCTACAAAAAACACTTGGACAGACACCTTAACAATTCTAAACTCTTTAAGATAATCCTTTCCAAAGTTGAAATAAAAATCCAGCTTCAGAAGCCCTTATAAAACGACAAAATATTAGTATACTTACGAACAATTTGAACATTTTCTTATATTAAACACACAGTACAAACCTGTGAAAATAAGTGTGCATTACTGGATTTTCATATAATTGCGTTGAAATCATAAAAAAATAAAACAAAACGTAACATCAAATCTACAAAACTTAGCCGCACGTACTCTCAATTGCAACAGCTGACTTTACAGCTGTTATTCTAACATGCGGCTGTTAAATTTAACATTTTAAGTTTGGGTCATAATGGACGGATGTTTTCTTAATGCATTACCACCAAATTTGTGTTAATTAAATAACTTTTAAAAAACATGCAAATGCCAGATAAAGTGGTAATTTTCCCCATAGTGCTATGGGTGCACACAGGGACCCGGCAGCGCTCAACATATGTTGGGTAACTCTCAGCGCCAACTCGGAGCCTCATTATATAATTGCAACTGTTTTGAAGTTATGATGCCGCCTCTAATGCGGCCCATTCCTGCAATCACTAGGACCCTTTCCGCCACGACCATGGTTTGTGTTTTGTGTCGTAATTTGTAAGCTCTGCCCTGGCATGTGGAACTTTGTTATCGTTTTAATGTTTGTTGCTTAAATTGCCACAGCAACGCAGGGCAAGAAGCAGACAGGAGAGGCTAAGAAATATGAAATAATGTAAAAGGGGTTTAACGCGTCTATCATATTATGGGGTATTTCTGCGAGCGTGTGTGTGCGCCGGAGTTTCGTCTAGACTTTGCACAGGTAACCGACCAGGCCAAAGTAAAAGTTGAGTGAACTGCAAAGGCTCACAAATAAGCAGAAGAGGAAGCTCCGGGAGAGGGGGAAAAGCAGGTCCGCACAGCCTGCTAAGTATGCTACAAAATATTATATTAGCAAACAAAAGCAGCTGCAGCAAATACACAGATACACACTCACACGGGTAGCGCTCCGTCGCCTCCACAACACTGTGGTCCAGCCGACCAGTTTTCTTGGCCAAAACCCATTTTTTTAAAGTTAACCAAATAATGTGATTTTGGCCGCAATGGATAAAGAATAGAGTGACCATCAACAAAGCATATTCGAAATCTTCATAGGTGGCGCCAGTCTCTCACAAGAAGCTTCCAAAGTCAGCTGTTTCTACGCGAGCAATCGGACAGAGTAAAAGTGCCGAAATTATTACAATTCTCAAATTACAAAAACTCAATAAAAACACAAGAACTGGTCAAATTTTTTAAATGATTTTGAATCAGTGGGGCTTGGACTATCTATTTTGTATTCTCAAATGTTAAGAGTCGCTGCTATATTTTTGTAATTTGCTGTTAAAGTGTGTCGTCTAAAATATTTTAATTCTTACTTTAAATGCAATCTTTCAAAAGGTATATAAAGTGAGTCCCACCTAGTCCCACCTTGATACCTATTGTGTGTTTTAGAGCAATTAATACTTATTCAATTGCATATAGTGGGAAATGCCACATTTGACCACATTTCTAGATATTTGTAATAAAGAATCACAACATTTTGTATGAAAATGCCTACTGAAAAGCTGTAATAATGTCTGTATACTCATGATAAGTGATTAATACCAAATTAAATTAATTAAATATAGTAATTTGGACAAGGTACAATCTTAAAAGAAAATTTAGAAACGTGTAAAGTTTTTAAAATACATTTTTTATACAATTAAAGGCAAAAATAGCACTATTTTCAGATTCTTCTGATGAAAACTATAGGAATTCTTGGTCCGATTTCTATAAAATTTTGAAAATGTAGTTAAAATTACATCATCTTAAAGTAACCAAAGTTTTATAAATTTATCTCAAAAATTTCCTTTTCGTTCCTATGAAAGGTATAGGATATAGCTTCCTGATCCGTATATCTTTAATTCTGTAACATCCTATAAGTACAAAATTCCGATTGGTAAAGTTTCAAGTTGATATCTTTAAGATTGACGGAGTTATTAATTTTGGCCAAAAAAACTGGTCGGTTGGACCATAGTGCCAAGGAAGGGAGGGTAGAGCCGCTTCAACAACAGCAAAAGTAGGCCGAATATTCGATAGGCATAGTTGCTAGTTTTTTTTTGTGTATGTGTTTGTATGGTCCCCAAATTTTCTCGTCGTAGCACGCATTCTTTTCTGTTTACTTTATGATGATAGCGGCAGAGTTC
>VNJU01004193.1:0-10197 GCA_008042675.1 Drosophila seguyi
AAAATGCACCAGTTGTTTTTGTATGCTAAAGATCACAGAAACACTGACCACTTGCCAAAATTTTGGGCTAAGTAGAATAGATATTCACTGTGAGCACTTAAAACAAGGGCGAGCGATAGGAAAACACGTCTAACTCGAAGCAAGCTTTAAGCTTGTGGGAAATGGAAAATGGTTGGCACTTTCCCATGCCTATGGATTTGTTGAACGAAAATACCAGCCCCGGTGATCATGTTTGTGATCCACTGGGCAGAGATATTGATTTTGTTTTCCACTTATTCCTAGTGTACATGACTACAGAGAAGTTTCTGTGGAAAACAAGTTTAGGTTTCTGTTCGTCAGTTACGCGCAGAATTGGCTCGTTTATTACGGGTTCGAGAACCCTAAGATGCCCGGTGAGATCACTACTTTTTATGTTGGTGATATTTTAAAAGCGAAGTGCCCCCAGGCAGGCCTCCTAGTTCAGGGTAATTGTTAAAGGGGGTATGCCAGTTATGACTCCCAGTGCTGCAGTGGAACATGTCCGGATGGCTCCAGAAATGCCTATGCAAACCAGTCGCAGCTGTCTTCTGCGTAGATTTCGTCCACCAAGCAAGCGGCGCATGGGTTAAGATCGGGTTTACCACAGTGTTAAAAGACCAGTAGATCATTTTGGGACTTAGGCCCCATGTTCTATCGAAAGCCTGTTGCAAGCAAAGTGTGCTCGAGTGGCTTTATTTATGGTCTTTTCTAGGTGTGCATTCCAGTTGAGCTTGGAGTCGAGTATGACTCCCAAGTAGTTGGCCTCAACTGAAAAGTCAATGGTGGACCCATTTAGGGATGGTCTAGTTAGGGATGGTCCTAGTAAATGGGACTAAAAATGTTTTTGAAGGGTTTATGGACAGTCCTTTTTTTTTGAATTCGAGCTTTATTTTCAATATGGGGCCGTATACTACATATAATTAACATAAAACATACAAAACAACTACGCTCAGCGACACAAAAAAAAGCCGCAGCCTAAAAGTTCACTAACTTCCATGTATTTTTGCTTGGGGTTTCTTTAAATGTTGTCCAAATTGTCCCAATTTTTTTTGTCAATGATAAACAAAACATTTCTAAATTAATGTGTATATAAATTTTTATTTTACTATTGTTTATTTTATTGAAAACCATTTCTTTTCCAGACTCATTCTTCTAGCTATGATATTTTCAAGAAAAAAATGTATCAATTATTTAATAAATAATGTTTTATTTCAAAAGTGCACTTAATTTTCTAAAATGAAATATTAATTTTGTATCAAATTATTGTTAATTTTTTTGTTAAAAATTTAATTAGTTTTTTATAAAACTCTCTTTTGCTTTAATTGCAGATTTTGCCTTATTGGAAATCGAATTGTATGAAGTTCTTAAATATTTAATCATACCTTTTCTATTATTTTTTCATTTCTGCCATTTATTTGGGCTTCCTTCTATTATTTTTTTTTTGCTATAAGGACTCAGACATTCTCTATACGGTTGATGTAGAGGGTATTTCCTTGTTAATTTAGGGACTTAATGCCCTATTCTTTCTTTCAAATTTTTATTTTTATTAAGGAAGAGGTCAAAATTAATGAATTAAGTTGTTTTGATGACAAATGCTCAATGAAGAGATCGAGCCCTATGTAAGGTGCAAAATTATCAGCAAAAAATTGTTTTTTTCTTTCTCGCATATTGCCTTAATGCAACTCCACTGAAAATTATTTCCTTATATTTTTCCGAGTTCACCATACCTTGAATCATTAAAATTGTTTCAGTTTTATATTTGGTTAGGCATCCCATTATCATAATGTAAGGTGAACGCTTAACTGTGTTCACACAGCAATTTTCCGAATAATAAACGGCGCACCTTGCAAGAGCCATCGGGCCCAATAAGATAAAATTTGGACTCATCCGAAAATAGTACTCGTAACAATTCGGGAACACTTAACATTTTTTATTTTTGGCCAGTTTAGACGATTCTCATTCATTTTTTTATTCAGGAGTTACTTTTTTAACCCACCTAATTTAAACAACGTTGAATTTTTCGGGCCGAAACATCCTTGTCAAATCAGACAAATCAAATCAGATAATATCTCCGCTGCATTTTGTAACGCGATCCTGCAGGCTTGTTCTTAAATTAACGTGATATTTTCCTTCAGTGGGGCATTTCTTTAATCCTGATCCTTCCTTTCCTTCCAATTTACCAGTCTCGCGATATTTTTTTAAAAATCGACGCACTGAGCTTTCATTACAATGTGTTTTAACAGCTATTTCACGATTCGATACATTTTGTTCATCTAATAAGATAATTCTCTCCTTCTCCCGAACAGTCAACTGGTTCCTATTAGGCATTCTTTAAAAACTCCCTTGAGAAAAAAATGTCTTTAAAAAGCTTTGTGAACAATTGGCCTCTTGAAATGACATATCTAAGTAAAAAATGTTCAGGGGAACCAAAAAAAAAATAGTGACCATCGGACAGAGTTTTTGGAAATCACCGCAAATTGATTGCAAAAGTTCCTACATTTTCTAGGTGCGGTTTTTTTTGTGTCGCTGAGTGTATGATAGGACGGGCGAATAGACTATAGACTAAGGGTTCCACGTGCGATACCGCCGCCTGGCATTGCTTCGCGTGCGCGTATGCCCCTACTCCGCCCGCTCCTTCCGTCCTCTCTCCAGTCCTGAGCGTCTTCAAGACGTGCCTGGCAAAGGTGGCTACGGCGTCCCACATTCCCTGGTCCCTCAGCATTGTCGGCACCAGTGTGACTGTGCTGAAAGTGCACCCTGCCGCTGCCTCCAGCTCCTGCCTCTCCAAGCCGAACCTGCGGCACTCGAAGAGGACGTGTTGTGCGTCTTGCACGATACCCGAGCCACACTCAGTTCTCTGCCTCGTGTCCGAAGCGCTTCAGGTAGCTGCGGAAGCAGCCGTGTCCGCTTAGCGCCTGGGTGAGGTAGAAATCAACCTGTCCGTGCGGTCTCTGTACCCATTGCTTCAGGTCTGGGAGGGTGTGTGTACGTCGGACCTTAGAAGAGGAGTCCCATCTGGACTGCCAGCTCTCTATACTTCTCCTCCTCGCGTCAACCTTGAGCTCGGCTCTGGATCGCTGCTGTGCTGCCGCCCTGTCCTGCAAGGTTGAGTTCCTGTACAAGCTCGGTGAGCGGAACTAGACCGGCGATGACCAGCGCCGCATCTTCCGAGATGGTCCGGAACACGCACGATGTCCTGATGGCACACACCCTGTAAGTTGCCTCCACCCCTCGCATGTAGCTTTTCACCTTGGTGGCTTTCGACCACACAGGCGCTGCATACAGGATTTGCGAGGTCACAACCGAGGTCAGCAATCTCCTTGTCACTTGCTTCGGCCCTCCCGTGTTCGGCAGCATTCTTGAAAGCGCACCTGCAGTCTCACTAGCCTTCTTGTGGACGTACTCCAGGTGCTCCTTAAATGTCAGGCGCGTGTCAATAAGGACGCCCAGGTACTTAATCGCCCGCTGGGACTGGATCGTAGTCCCTCCGACCAACACGCTTGCTAACTTCACCAACTTCCGGCAGGACTCCGGCTGAGACTTTGTATGCTTTGGAACCCATACTAGTGTCTAGCGTGAGCATGCGGTTGCTGAAATAGCTGTGGGCTATCTTCAGCAGGTACCCTGGGATGTCGGACTCCAGCGTTCGGCCCCAGCTCACCGAGTTGAAAGCGTAACTAATGTCCAAAGTGACAACAAGACAAGAGAACTTTGTCCCTCCTTTCTACCTGGATCCTGCAATCGCTTCTTCTGCCACCTTGACGACCCTCGTGTTGACGTCGAGTGTGAACTTCCCCTTTGTGAAGCCATACTGCTCCGGAGAGAGTCCACCAGCCGCCTCTAACGTTTTGTTGCCCCGTTTGGGGTCGCATCTGGTCCCGGTGCTTTCTTGGGCCTGGAGAACCTGTGCGTCCGTGACCCAGTGACTGTCGCATGGCTCCGTACGGGGAAAATTCGCGACCTGTCGTCTGCACGGGAATAGGGCGCTGACTATTTCCTCTAGGGCTTCCGGGTCAGATGGGGCTTTGCCACCCGCATTAAGACTCCTTACCACCAACTTGTAGGCTCCACCCCAGTGATGCTGCCGAAACGTCCTTCTTTGCAGCATGCTATGGCTGCAGGCCCCTTTCACCTCTGCCGTCAGCTTGTTGGCCATCGCGTTCGACCCATCATCCTCGGCCACGAAACCCTTAAGGGCCTGAGCGAAGTCATGCGGCCTAAAGGTGTCCTGCCGGAACGCCATCCTGGCCTTCTATGCCTATCGAGCACTCGATGGCCTCGTGGTCGCTGGCAGTGTAGGCCTCGCTGATTCTCTAACTTGCGTGGCAAGCCAGAGCACTACTGGCAAAGGTTAGGTCAATAATTGACCACGCGCCTGCCCTGCTGAGCCAGGAGCCTTCGTTCAAGAGGACAACATCCAGGGAAGCAAAGGCCTCCAACACCGCTCGGCCTCTGGTATTGGTCTGGGGGGACCCCCATTCCATGGCCCAGGCGTTGAAGTCGCCACCGACCACCACTTTGCACCTGCCTTGCAGCTCGCTGCGTAGCTCGTCCAGAAACCTGCAGAAGGACTCCAACGAGAGGCTGGGTGCCGGGTAGCAGCTGTACACCCAGTATCCGCCAACACTTGCTCGGACGAATCCTTCGGCCGACTTTATGTCCCGCATCTCCAGTGCCTCCAGTCCGCAGAGCCACACGGCCGCCCTGCCAGAACTGTCCGTTGCCCAGTCGCGGCTGCTGCCAACCTTATAGGGCTCGCTGAGGAATGCCACCTCCGAGCCGAGCTCGCTTACCGTCTGTGTCAGGAGATCCTGCGCGGCTCTGCAGTGATTCAGGTTTAGCTGAATCAACTGCATTTAGGCCTGTGATTTCGCGCTCCCACTGCTTGCGGCTGGACAGCTTCCTAAGCCCTCCCAGTGCCTCTTCTCCATCCTTCCTGCCGCTGACGAAGCATGATGCCTCCTAGCTGCACGTGGCTGCCTTGTGTCCCGGCTCGCCGCATTTGATGCAGCACCCACTCCTATCCACAGGGCTATTGCAGTGGATTGCGATGTGCCCCAGCTTCAGGCATCCAAAGCACCTCGGTGGGCCCTGTCTCTCCCGGATCCTTCAGATTGTCCACCCGATCCGGACTTCTCCGCGTTGTAGGACAGCCTTGCCCAAGGGGACGGGCAGGCTGATCACCGCCGATTGGGTCTCTGCGTACCGGCGGCGCATGCTACGAATCTTGATCCGTTCCGGCTTAGTGCTGAATTGGCCCGCGATGGCTGGGCAGACCTCCTCCTTCGTGGTGATGGAGTCGATGTTATGCAACTCCAGGACGAGCACCTTTGACTCTTCCGTCGTGGTACGCACTGACGTTGCGTCACCGAGCACCTTCTCGATTCACTCCTTCATGGCCTCAGCGCTCTCGGTGATGCGCCATTGGTGGTGCGGCGAACCATGGAGACGCAGCTGCCAAGTTCAGACAGTTGTTTGACATCCCTCCTGGTCACCATAGCGAGCACTTCGCTATAGGACTTGCCACGCGTCTGCACTATGACGGCGTCGGGGCGTGTGCGACGCGCTGTCCTTGGGTTTTTCTCGACCAATTCCCAGTCATACTCGGGGATAGCGCGGCTCTCGGGATTCCGGGCGGCTGTGTGTGACGTCCCGGCTTTTCGCGCGTGGTTTCTTGGGCGCTTTTGCGCCTTTCTGCCGCGGAATGCGAGTTGGAGGGGCTTCCGATGCAGATAACGATTCCTGCACGAGCTGCTGGCTAAGCTTTCGCCATGGCTCCGTTTTAGCTGCTGCCTCTTTTCTCTACACCGTCGTAGTCTGCTGCTCTTTGTCAACTCTGGGCGTGCTCCGAGCGCACTTGGGGCACAATAGAGCAGCTACCTGGCTGCCGCCATCATCCTTAGCGGTCACCGTGCTCGCCTGGAGGATGCTTGAGTGGAGGGCCGTCATCTTCGCGAACATCTCCCTCGTGGCGATGGTGATGTGGCGCGAGGACTTGTCCATAATTTTTATGGACACCTCCTGCAGCAGGTTCTCCAGCTCATGGAGACAATGCAGACAAGCTGCCTCCCGGGATGCCCTGCTCTTCTTTGCCGGCGACGTTCTCTGCGAAGTAGGCGGGTCTCGTGACCTCTTGGGTGTCGGAGCTGTGCCTACACCCTTGGTCAGCTCATCTTTTTGGTATCCGTGCATTGGTGGTGATCGAGAGAGCTTATTGCTCTTCTTGAACGCCGCTTCATCATCCTCCTTCCGCTTATGGCACGGCAACCTCGCTATGGACGAAGGGGCTACCATCGTCCATGGCCGGCCTAACGGCCTGCACAGGGCTCCCGCGCTTTCCAAGGATTTCCCCCTGGCTCTACGGCGGGGTTATACCGCCCCTTCTCGGTTCCCGACGTCCCTTGTTCGGGACACCGCCTAAGCGGGGAGTCGGAAATTGGTCAGTTCCGTGACCTTTCCCCGCTTGACAGCTGCGCAGCCGCGCACGGCCTTGGAAATGCAGATGCTAATTTAAGTTAGATTTTAATCAGACTGCAGCGGAAAAGCTTAACTACTCGCGTTTTACAACACTGGGAGCGTTGTGCTGTTAAGCGCGATTGTTGAAAAGCTCCTTGCGCTGACGTTGTACATCACTAAGATCCAGTTGCGATCAGCTGCGTTTACGTTGTCAAGAACGTGGGGAAAGTGGCTTGTGGAAGGTGGACAGGAAAAAGGAGAAATATGAAGAGTGAGTGTCAGAGCGAAAGGCGTTTATGGGGAGAGAGAATTCCTCCCTTCCCTTGCCTTAAGGCCCCAGAGGTGGAGCAACTGTCTAGGCCTTGGGCGACCGGGTAGTCTGCCGGGGCCGATCCAGGGTTAAAGCAGGTACGTACCAGCGTCCCGAGGGTCTCACACTGAACTGCTGTTTAATTTCAGGCTCACTTAAATGCTTAAACCGCCTTGAAAAGTATGATCAAGCGGAGCGCGACAAAAACACAATCTTTCACTTCACTTCACACTATTACTTTCCCATAAATGTTCGTATGTTAATACCTGTGTGTAGGAAGTCGTCCTTCCGCTAAAGATGTCGTTAAAAATGCCGGATATTCCCACGGCGCGAAACGAAGTCGTTGAAGTTACAAATGCGGGGGCGTCGTGGGGATAATTCTGAGTGCAGAAGAGTGGGGAGAGAGCGAGGCCCGACATACGGGAGCGCAAGAGCAGCCGAGCTTTCGGAAGCTTATGATGGGACGCGGGGGTACAGAGAGCCCCTCACGTAAACAATACCAAAAACATGGTTAATTCCTTATTTGTTGTATGTATTAGACGATTTTTCATATTGTAAGAATCATGGCCATAATAGAATCAGCCATTCTAAATTGTCCGACATGGTGACCGACAGGTTGGTTGCCATGCCGGGCGGTCCTATCCCCTTCTCAGACCCTTTGGACGTGGTGAAAAAAGCTTCCTGGAAAAATGTGGAACCCAAAACCCAAACGTCCATACAGAAGACTGGGCCATCCTAAAAGCCGAGAAACAAATTAAGACAAGCCAACCATTATTAATTCTGCCAAGCCAGCGTTGCCTGCAGCAGCTGGAAAACAACGAATTCAAAATCTGGTACGGAATAAGGAAGGCCAAGATCAAGGTCTAACTTACCGAACCGGACGAGTTACTGGAGGAGGTGGACGACACGCACAAGTTGTTGGACGACAAGTCGCCTAACTCTACGCAGATGAACAACAATGCCGAAAAAAGAGCAAATTAACTACAAGCGTAGCTCGCACACTTCGGGTAATTTCTCGATCCTCCTAAGGATATCGACATTGCGCTACTTCAAGAACCATGGACCAAAAACGAGAAAGTCTCTGGTTTGACACTATCTCAATATATACAAATTCAACAGGTAGACCGAGAGCATGTACAGTAATAAAGAATCATTTTAACGGATTCGTAACAGCGGATGGGACTGAAATGCTAATCACCTCTGCATACATGGGAATAAACCAACCTTTGTATTTCGAAGTACGGAGGTCTTTCAAGGGTAGAATACAATCGGTCGAGAACAGGAATGTTTCGTTGCAACATTCATTTTCAAATCATAGATACATATTTTTTTGGGCAAATTCAGTGATATTGTCCACGCTAAGGTCAGCAACAGGATAATAAAGGTACAATCCTCAACAAAGGTCCTCGATAAAGAAGTACGAATAAACTAATCAACGCCTTAATGGAAACATGCATGCTGTCATTCTCAACGAAGCAGTATCCACCGTGTTGGACCAACGAGCTGAGTGATACTTGTTGTGTCTAAAGAATGGCCACCATACAAAGAAGTACAAAAACAATACAAAAAAACTGTATACGCAGCCAAGAAAGAATCTTGTAAAAGCTAACAATTAACAAACCCGACGGTACTTCAACAGCGTCAGTCAAAGAATTCCTAGAGGTGCTAGTAGACACGCACTTCCCAGGGAATTTGGGGGTTAACTCGGTTCCCGGGAGAGCTACAACCGAACAGACTTTTACCACAACTGGAGACATTATCACCATTGAAAAGATACATTGGGCGATAGACTCCTTGGACATATATAAAAGCCCCGGCCCCAACGGTATTATTTCGGCGATGCTATAAACAACAAAAGTAAGCACCAGCAGGCTAAAACCCACATATGAAGCAAGCATAAAACTAACTCACATACCGCTTCCGTGGAGGAAACGAAAGAGATATTTTTACCAAATCCTGACAGGAGAGTTCATACCCTAAAGTAAAGCGTTATAGACCAATAAGCTTAACAGCCTTCATCCTGAAGACGATGGAAAGGCTACTGGACATACACATAAGGTACAAAGTGGAGGGATATCACCTGTCGGATGCCCAACACGTATACCGAAAAGGTCGATCGACCGAGTCAGCACTACATGAAGTGGTAAGTCACGTCTAGAAAGCACTTAACTATAAAGAAAACATGATGGCCACCTTATTAAACATAGAAGGTGCGTTCAATAACATGAACGCCGAACCCATCCTGGGCTCCCTCAGCTGGATAGGTGTTGATAGATGCATCAGAAAATGGCTAGATGCTGAGCTCGCAAGTAGGACGATAATGGCCAAACTGGGTAACACTCACCTCACGCGAGTAGTGAAGAAAGGTGTGTGCATCTCTTCCCAGGGCGGAGATTATACTACTCAACTAATGTAATTGACAAGGAGTTGAAATATCCCAAGTTATACCATGCCCAAGATAGATGGCATAGAGCTAAACATTTCAGAGCAGGCGAAGTACTATTTGGGAGTTATAGTGGACCTAAAGCTCTCTTATCATGAATTCGGCGGTGCATAGTGCGGTGAGACTCAAAGCAAGCAATTGCTGGAGGGATCGCCGCATAGGACACCGCACTATTCTTTGGAGGCAGATAGCGTACTCACGGCGAACGGTCGCCCTGCGCGGGCGCTCCGTTGAAAACTCGCGCTGTGGCAGTGCCCGTAGGGCTAAAAAGTGAATTCGGTGGTCAGGATGCAGTGTGAGAGTGGTCTCTAGACTCACCTGACGAGGCACGGCTCTTGCGGCCCTTAGGAGGCACCCAAGCCCACCTGATCTGGCGAGGCAGATGTTGGCCAGGGGTAAGAGGGGATTGTTCTTCCTCAAAACTTTCTCTTCCTTAGCTCTTCCGCCGTTGCACTCTCTCTTCGGGTCAAATGTGGACGCCCCCACGTATTGTGTTGGTCATGCCAGCTGTCTTCGCTCGATCAGCTGCTGAGCAGTGTAGCGCAACGACCGCATTGCGCGAGTCTGGCAACGCTGCGCTGTCGCACCCCAGCGCCACCTGTGGAGAGAGCTGTCAGAAGCTGCTTGTCACGAGCTTCAGCCAACGATCGCTGCGGAAGACGTAGCATACATTCCCGGGCTGCTGCTCAAGATCCTTGGCAAGGAGTCGGAATTTTGTTGCGTCCCGTATGGATCGAGGTGCGCTCGCGGGGCCTAATGGTGGAAAAGGTCATGGATCGGACCGACTGCCATCCCCACCGCCATGGGCGGTATAACCCCCATCTCAATCAAGTCGGAGGGAAATATTCGGCCATCGAGGGAGGCTCTGCGTCGACCCGATTCCGGACCAATCGACCGTCTGTAACCCGGTGCATCCCGGGTGAAGGAAATCTTGGTTCCCATAGCGGGAAACAAGTGTAAATCCACGTAG
>VNJU01004197.1:0-19557 GCA_008042675.1 Drosophila seguyi
ATAATTCCTCTCCACAAAAAATGTAGCAAATCGGATGCTGGTAACTATAGAGGAATCTCTAAGTTGTCGGCAATTCCAAAACTTTTCGAGAATGTAATAACTCCTAATCTGCAGCATTTATGCAGGTCCGTAATTTCTCCATGTCAGCATGGATTTATGAGGCGAAGATCAATCACTACAAATCTTTTGGAACTAACCTCTTTCGTTATTAGGGGTTTCCAACGTAACCATCAAACTGATGTTATTTACACTAACTTTAGTAAAGCTTTTGACTCAGTTAATCATTTTCTTCTTGTAAGGAAGCTCGATTTAATGGGGTTTCCGGCTGATCTTCTTAATTGGTTTCAGAGTTATTTGAGTGACAGGATTCAAAAGGTTCTGTTTAAGAATGCTATATCCAACTCCCTTAGTGTCACATCTGGCGTCCCACAAGGCAGCCATCTCGGCCCACTGCTATTTACATTGTTTATCAATGACCTTCCGCTAGTTCTAACCAACTCAAGAGTACTTATGTACGCTGACGATGTTAAACTATGCCTGCAGTATAAGGACAGCTCATGCCAGTCAGACTTACAATCGGATCTTAACAACTTTCAAGCATGGTGTCGTGCTAACTTATTACATCTCAACATATCTAAGTGCAAACTGATGACATTCTCACGTGTCACTCCCCAGTATGCAACATATATGCTTAATGATTGCGCTTTGGAAAGAATCACCCTTGTTGATGATCTAGGTGTTCTTCTAAATCCTAAGCTTTCGTATTCAGATCATATTTCTTGCATGGTTAACAAGGCCAAAGGTGTGCTGGGATTTATTAAAAGGTGGTCGAAGGAATTCGATTCTCCTTATATAACGAAGACTCTCTTTACTTCGCTAGTTCGTCCTATTTTGGAGTTTGGTTCTTGTGTTTGGAGTCCTAAATTTGGAGTTCATATCAACCGCATAGAATCCGTTCAAAAAAACTTTCTGCTTTTCGCCCTACGTGGCTTAGCCTGGGATGCCGACCAAAGATTACCGTCTTACGCTAGTAGACTTCTATTAATTAACTTACCATAGAACGATGCTTGGTGTAGTCTTCCTACACAAGCTAAAACACGGTACCGTAGAGAGACCCTACCTGCTAGGTCAGCTCAACTTCCATGTTCCCCGACTAACATCCAGAACTTTTATCCCCTTAACAATAAATCACTGTAGGAGGAAGTTTGAGGTACATAAACCCTTTAGGGTCTTATGTACAGATTACAACCGCCTCTTTGACTGTATGGAGGGCAGTGAGAGCCTCCCTCGCCTTAAAACTATATTGCTAGTAGAATAAGCTCGTAATAATGCATGAACCTAAAACTAAAATTTCCTCGTACTTTCCTTTATTTTACTTCTCACGCGTCTATCTAGAACGCGATCGTGCCGTACGTCACACGGCTGCGCCCCTCGGTCGGTTGGGCGGGAGGTGAGCGTGGGACCCGCGCGTTTTATAATAATAAAAAAAAAATAACTTGGAAGGATTATTGGATGGCGACGCTCGTGTGACAACCCCGAATGACGGAATCGCCCCCTTACTCGCAAGATGCCCTCTACCAATATCGGCGATAAGCTCAAGAGCTGAAGGTAGAAAATCGCTCCAGAAGCGATGGCAGTGGGACCGCGTGGTGAACGCGCACTTTGTCCGCCTTGGCCTCTAGCGCAGCATCACTCATGTCGACCTGTCCGATCTCCACCGAAGGCCAGTCATCTTGGTTGCGCTTAAGCCACTCGGGGCCTCTCCACCATAAGTCGAAGTCCTTCAGCTAACTCGGAGGCTGTCCTCTTGTCGCACAGTCCGCTGGATTCTCGCTAGTACCGCTAGTACATGTCCCCATTGAGACGGTGAAGAGTGATCCAAAATAAATGATTGCAATGCGGAAAAATTGTAGCATCTGTCCAATAGAAAGTCTGGATGAGAATGTCCTTTAGGCCCTTTGCCATTTCACCAACTTGATGGCCAGCACTGCACCACTCAGCTCCGTTCTAGGTATAGTTAAGGGTTTCGTAGGAGTAACCTTTGTTTTTGCAGTCAACAGCGAAGTGTAACACGCTCCGCCCTCATACTCGAGCCTTGTATACTTATGTCGTCGATCCTAAGCAAGCTGTCCCGAAATGCTTGCCACCGTTCTGCAAAAGCAGTAAGAACCTTATCGTCCCAATCCAGGGCCTTCTGAATGCCGTCAGAATGCGTCTTCTTGGCCATGGTCCCCTCCTTCAAAATTAACTCTCCCGAAATGATGACTGGCGCGATGAGACCCAGCGGGTCGAACAGCCTTGCTATGCTCGACAGGATCGTCCGTTTGGTGAAACTAGCTGGTATCACAAAATTGACCTGAAATTTGAAGCAGTCCTTACTTGGGAGCCAATACATTCCTAGAGCCTTGATAGGATCTGTAGTGTCCCAGCTTAAAGGTGTCCGACTGCACTGATGATCCATCGGAATCGGGTGGACAATGCTTGCTTTGTTGCTGCACCATTTCCGCAACTCCATGCACGCGGATTTTATTGCACCCTCTACCTGAGTCCGTTTGCTTTGAGTCCCTTCTATTGTATGCCCTCCAGAAAGAATGTCGTCCACATATATTTCATTCATCAACACTTCTTCCGCCTTAGGAAATGAAAGCCGCTCATCCTTCGCTAATTGTTGAATGACCCTGATCGCCGTGAAGGGTGCAGACGCCGTCCCGAATGTTAACGTTAACAATGCATAAACGTTGATGGCTCCATCGCCCGCCCGCCATAAAATCCTCTGATATTGGGCGTCTTCCGGGTGCACATCGATACAGTGATACATTTTCTGTATTTCCGCCAATTGAGGATGACTGCCGACATGTTGTTCTGAAGGGTCGGTCCAATGCAAAGAATGTCATTTAACGATCGTCCGTTACTAGTCCTTGAGGATGCATCGAAGACAATTCGCTGTTTGGTCGACTGAGGATCCTTCTTAAAGACAGCGTGATGCGGGAGTACACAAGATGCTACGTGTCTATTCGTGAAGGTATTCCTTACTGAACTGCTTTCACTGCCCACCACCGGAGCTATTTGTCCGAGCGCGAAGTATTCCTCGATCTCATCCACATATTTGCTCCATCGCTCTGGACTGATAGATAGCCGCCTTTCCAACTGCAGAAACCGGATAAGCGCCATTTGATGAGATCTCCCTAGGACCATGGCTGGATCCCGATAGGATTTAAAGGGCAACCGCACTACATAGCGGCCTTCAGATTGACGCACGTGAGTCCTCCGAAAAAACGACTCCCACCATAGGTCCTCCTCCGTTGCTGCAGGGCGGTCTGGAACCGACTCGACCTCACAGAAACGTTTCAGCAATGATTCAGTGTCCAAAAGCACATGATGACAGCGCGTAGTGGGGATCAGCCAACGAAAGTCCTCGAATATGATCCCAATGCTGCGGCGTGAAGCTAAGACTCGGCAGACAGGAAGTAACCGAGTTGAGAACATATGCGGAATCGACCCCTAGAGAGAAATTTTGGTTAATAATACTACAGATTTCGAAATTTACTGTGTACTTGCAACGACGACCGGGACCCACGCCAAAAATGGATGGGGTGGCAGACCGCTTCAGATGCAGCGACTGAACGACGTGTTCCGAAACTATGGATGCCTCAGATCCTTGATCGATGAGGGCATTTATGACCGCTTGTAGGCCGTTGACCGGATTTCGTACGGCGATGCGAGCACATTCCTCGAAGGGATATTCGACGAAGTTGTCGAATGGCATCTGTAAGATGCGTGTGGGTTCTGGTCCTCCGCTGCCTGCAGGCTTTGCTGAGATGCATTCTCCCCGGCTGTGGGTGCGTTAAGAGGCGGCGCTGAAGAATGGGTCGGATGCGGGTGTGCGCGGCTCGAGGATTGGTTATGAGCCAATACTGGGAAATGCAACAGCGTATGATGGCGCTGCCCACAAACTTGGCAGCTCTTATTGCTGGTGCAGCGGGGCAGCGCATGCGTCATGCCCAAGCAATTGATACATAATTTTGGCCTGCTCACTATATCCTTCCTCCTGTAGCAGTCCAAGGCCAGAAAGATTGCGCAACGACGCAGGATATGGTCGCCGCCGCACTGGTAACAGGCGTTATCCGGGCGCATAGACCGCTCCTGTGCATTATGCACTCGCACTCGTTTGTTAGGGTCGGAAGATCCTGGGCCATGATTGGAGTCGTACGACGAGCTTCGGTTCTCGATCGCATCCATTATGACCTGCCGATCATTCAAAAATGATTCTAAATCCTTATAAGTAGGAACGATGGCACCGCTTCCTTGATAGTGCTCCCAAGCATTGTGTGTCTCCTTGGGCAACTTCGATGCTACGTAGAGCGCCAACCAGTGCTGCGATTCCCCATCCAAGGCTTGAACGCGGCGGAATGCAGCCAGGCAAACATTGACCGTGCTTAACATCGTCCGTATTAATTCTGTATTTTCCTTATGCAATCTGGGCAATTCGTAGACAACGTTCATGTGGTGAGCAAAAACAAGACGAGGATTATTGTACCTTTTAATCATAGTCCCCACGCCACGGCGTAATTTGGCTCCGTGAGCTGCATTTTTCGGATATCATTATCGCGCCCAACTGGCCACGACTCTTTGAGAAAGTGTAACCGTTGCACATTACTCAGATTCTTGTTGCTGTGTATAAGGCTTGTGAAGGCGTCATAGTAGCCTGGCCAGTCCATACATTCACCGGAAAACTTGGGGACTCACATCTGTGGCATGTTCAGTTCACTTCCGGGTCGGCGCCCTCGCCCTATGGTGGCGGCGGCGGAGGAGTCTCGGATGGAAGTTATCCATATAACACTCCTCGAATTCCGACTGAAAATTTTTCGCGGCATAGTTTGATTCCCTCCTAGTTTGACGATCACGGAATCCGTCTTCTGAAACGCGTTCCGCAGCTCTTCCACCTGCTACAGACGCTTCTTTAAATAAATGATCGTTTTCCTCGATTGCGAATCCTTCTTAAAATTCTGCAACGTCGTTTTCAGGGCTTGGTACCGATTTGCCTGCAAATTAACTAGTTGCTCCAATGTCGGAGCCGGGAATGAGCGATGCAGAACCGCCAAAATTCCGAACCACAGTTGCTGCGCCTATGTATCGCAGTCCTTTTTTCAGGCAATTCGCCGAGTTGATTTGCAAACTGACGCGGCCGCGATCTAACGGAATCTATTTACACACAAACCGTCGAAATTAAAGTTTTACACTTGCAGGTTTCCCTCATGGGCCACCATGTATTGTTGTGTCCCCTTGTATATTGCTAACAAGAGTTCATTGTTGCGGGCGTTCAGCAGCGATAGCAAATTCGGACTGACTTCTCGCCTTCTCCTCCATCCTTCATCTTCCAGCCATATGCAGTGCCTAAAAACGAGCGAGCGATCAGCTGGTCGCCGCTCTCCCGCACAATGGGACAAGCAGCAAACTGAACAAATGTTTTTTTTTTTCATTTTCCACAAAATTTGACCTGTTTTTATACCCTGTACCGTAGGTACATAGGTATATTAATTTTGTGCAAATGTATGTAACAGGCAGAAGGAAGCATTTCCGACCCCATAAAGTATATATATTCTTGATCAGCATCAACAGCCAAGTCGATATAGCCATGTCTGTCTGTCCGTCTGTCCGTCTGTCCGTCTGTCCCTCTGTCCGTCTGTATGAACGCCTAGATCTCAGCAACTACAAGAGCTAGAGCCACCCAATTCGCTATGTAGGTCGGAATGTTTTGCACGCAGATCAAGTTTGTTTCAGATTTTAAAATTTCCCTCCCACTCCCCTCGCAAATCAATAAAAAACGTTTTGCAGCCACAAATATTATTATTATAGATCTTTTTTTTTGTGCATAGGCATGCATATGTAGTACATGTATCAATACCGAAAATCTGGTAAAGATCGGATAAAAAACACAAAAGTTGTTTACTTATCAGTTTGTTATCATTTTGGCAGCTAGCAACAGGAGCTTCCCAAAAAACAACAACAAAAGTAATGAGCGCAAGAAACTAACTCCCGTGCGCAAGAAAGAGAGGGTTATCTCTGTCTCTGTCTTGCACACGCAAGTGCATGAGATGGTGGTGGTTTTGAAAAGAGCGAGTTTGTTTACATTTCTCTAATAGGCAAAAGTCGCGATCAGCTGATTTTTGTTTATCGTTGTCAAAGCCATGACAAAGAAGAAGCGTAAAAAGGATGAGAGCAACCAAATGGCTAGAAAGGTACAGAGATAGAACTGAACCAATGGATAGAAGGAGGTAGCATGGCATGCTGTATTTTTTTAATTTTTATGACAGACAATATGACTCGCGCCAATTTTTGGTTGAGAGTGTGGAGGCCTTGACAAAAATAAGAAGTGCCGTACCACGTGGGTCTCAGTCTTATAAATGTATGTATGTACATATGCAAATACAAAAATTCTTATATACTTGCGAAGTATTATGTATGTTCAAATGTACATTTGTTTATTTAAATTTTAAAATGAAACGTTTTATTTATGTATTTATTATACTATGTACCATAGATAGAAATGTAGGCATGTACATATGTATTATAATGCATTTTCATAATGCGTTTACATTTATGCGAAAAATATAGTTCATATGGTTAATGATTTTTGTTTAGATAACTTTTATTTTTGAAATATTTAATCAACTCAAGTCGACTCGTAGGTCTCTTTTTGACCCCTTTGCAATTGCATTGGCCTCCACGTGGTGTTCCCTGGTTACCGATTTTATTTATAATCGAGAGCTAATTCGAGCGGCGATATATTTTGGTACAGGGTATATAACAGTCGTTCACGAACGACTGTAGCTTTCTTACTTGTTTTATTTAAAAAAACGACATTTCATACTTGCACACCTGGTATATATATATATACATATATATATATATATATATTAATAAAAATAAATATATAAATAAATAAATTAAAACATAAATTGCTTGTGTGCTTATTTCATTACAAAATTTCAGAGTTATCTATCCAACTGTCATCACCTTTAGGAAAACCTAACCAGCCTAACCAACTATCATCACCTTTAGGAAAACCTAACCAACGAACAAGGGATCTTTTTTCTTCCCTTTTATGAACCTTCTCAACTAAGTAGGTATGTGGAAATCGGGTTTTCTTCAGTTCTTCCTTATAAAAACCAGCCTTAACAGGATTCCCACCTAAATCTTTCAATAAATATGTAGTTGGATCTGTATTTTGAACTTTGTAAATTTGAAAAATTTCAACATTCCAATTAGGTGTGTACAATTTCTCAAATACCCCCTTATATTTCGAAATGCGAACATGATCACCAATTTTTAGTTTGCTACCTGCTAACATTTTAATATTGTTGTATACCGTTTTCAAGATATGTTTTTCATTGGTAGTGTTCACATCGTTAGGTCCCATTTTTATAGTCCTGTGTACTTTGCTGTTGTAAAATTCATATAATCTCCTATACATATCAACCCATTTATAGGTTCCATTGTAAGAAAACTCCTCCCACATGAGTTCATTTAATGTCCTGTTGAACCGTTCAACAATTGAAGCCTTTTAAGTACTAAACGTTAAATAGTGATTTATTTCATATCGATTTATTAAAGACTTAAATTGTGTGTTAAAAAACTCTTTGCCGTCATCTGCTTGAAGATTCTTAGGTACACCTTGCCCAGATTTTAATATTTTTTCCATTTCTTCAGAAACATCTTTTCCAGTCACCCCACGAAAATTTGGAAAATGTGTCAATTACTGTTGGCAGATAGCGATGTCCGTTTTTTGAGGGAGAGTATTTTCCCATTTCCACCAAGTCAGCCTGCCATAAACAATTTATCCCCTTTGTAATAACGACGGAGAAAATGTTTGCGTGCCAGAGCATGTATTTCATGATATCACGCCTACTCATTATTAGACAGATATTAATCAGAAGGAGTATTAAATTATTTAGAATATTTTATTTTTTTCAACAATACTTAAGACAACTACCTCAAGTCTGTCTAATTGATCTTCAATATCAGCAGTTTAGACATCGGGTATACTAACAATTAATTCTTGATGATGAGAAATAATCGAGTCACTCAACCCCTTGATACACTTGTCGACATAAGCCTTGCTAACTTTATCGTCACTTTCTTTGTGAGCCCCACCATTTTTTATACGTTGAATGGAAAAATTCCCATCTGTGTCAGTATTAATCACTTCGACCGCCTCAAAACTTTGTCCAAATTCTGTTTGATATTTTACAATCAATGATGTTAGGGATTCTTTCAACTGATTTATAGCAGTGTCAACGTATTCTTTGATGGCGAAGTCTGCATTCTCCTTTGGAAAACCTCCATTTTTTATACGCCTTTGTTGAATGCTGAAATTCCCATTTGTGTCAAGATAGAGTCCTTGTTACGGTTTTCTCATATCGTTTTAAATTATTAGAGTTCTGCTTTTCATGTATATAACGTTCAAACTTATCAACGGACATGATGATTATAATCTCATTTTGATATTGACTCATACATATATACTAAATTAGAATATAATTTTAGCCTCTCTCAGTTCAGAAATTATTGAACTGATCTCATTCGAATGATTTAAATTTCCCGCTGTTTCCGAGGCTATTAATAGATGAAGTCGTTACACTAATTTATTTGGATCGTCCCAGTAAACATAATTAGGCATTCTCTCAACCGTCATGAAACCAGACCCAGTTTCAACTTCTGTTTTGTGTTTGGGCGTAGACTCGGGGACGTCTAATTTAGCTAAAAATGGTTTAATAATTCGAGAATATTTTAATGCTCTCGTTCCTTTCACTTGTGAATTTGGTTAAAAATTTGTTCGATACACCTTAGTTTTTAGTATAATATCTCTGTATGCATTCAGTATAATATCTTTGTATGCATTCAACATCTGTAGTGTAATTTTTTGGAAGATGGTGAAATATTAAAGAATATAATCCGCTAGTGAGCCGAAAATTTTCTCCGTAATCAAATTCAATTGTATTATTCGATATCTTTATTTGATTATTCCCCAACATTAATTGACCAGTTTCATTTTTGTATGTATATGTATCCATATGTCTTATCCAAAATGTGTTCCCGTGCTAGTTCACTAACATTTAAATTTTTTGAACCCTCTTCAAGCAAAGCTGGAGATGTATGGGGTGATGGGTGAGTTGATAATACACTTGATGTGTGCGCAGGCACTTGGTTTGATAATACAGGTGATGATAATACAGGCGATTGGTGATCTGGTGGTGAGAATGATGAATCATCATTCATAGCTGGTTGTGAGTAAAATTGATCATTATCACTCTCATCATTATTAAGAATATTCTCATAATCATCATCCAACCATTTATATTCGATCTATTGTTGATTTGTATTGGGGACGTTTTAAGGAGCTGTAGGATTTTAAAATTTTTATGAATGTTGTTACCGTTCTTTAGGGTTTTGTAAGGGTTGTCAGATATTTTTAAAAATATCGTATCGATGATATTTTTTTTATGAAAAAAATGATAATGTTTAAAATATCACTTAAAAAAGAAAGGAAGCTAACTTCGACATGTTGAGGTTTAAATACCCTTGCAGTAAGTAGAAGAAGAAGAAAAATGTTTTGAGCATTTCGCTTTCTCGGGTACTGTCATAAAATAAATGTTGCCAGTGCAAAATGTTGCAAGCAACAAAGCCAAACAGATATATATAAACCTATGCCAGCTATATGACATAGTGGTCCGATTTTGATCAAATTAAAACCGAAATTTAAGAATAATACAAAATGGCCATGTCTCAAATTTTATGAAAATATGTGAAAAATTGGTTTGGTTAGATTTTTTTCTCAAAATTTTCCGATCGGTCCTATGGCAGCTATATGATATTAATGTCCGATTTTAATAAAATTAAACACGAAATTTTAAAATGATATAAAATGGTCAGATCTAAAATGTTATGCAAATATCTTAAAAATTGGCTAAGCTATAATTTTTTTCATTAAAATTGACCGACCGAGTTGCAATTTTTCAAAGCGAAAATGTACCTTAAAACGTTTTTTTAACAATAACTTGATTTTGAGGGTGTTAGAAAAATTTCAAACATGGTTTTGTGATATATTCAACCTGTCGTCAGTTAGCCTTCAAAGCGTTCGGACGTGCTATTTTCGCTATGTTGTGTGCCGAATGTAATGCAGAATATGGACAGCCCAACTCCGCTCCACTGAAGCTCTTCGCTGCGCTTCTCTTTGCCGTCGGGTATTTCACTGTGTCTGCGTTGATTTGCCTGCTGACGCGTTCAAACTTTTACTTCATCCAAACATTCTGTGGTAGTGCGATGGCTGTCTTTTAGCCAATGACTCCCATTAGAAAATTGATGAGCTCGATTCCAAAATACAAATTCTGGAGTTTTTTTACCAAAATCTTACTTCTAAATTTTCGGAAGCCTTTCCAACCAAAGATGATTCTATGGAACATACCAACAGCATCACCTCGCCAAACGAAAGCAGCCAATGCAACGGTTGCTTTGCAATCGTATGCTGCCGCTGCTTCCACATCGTCGGACCAGGGCTAGGGTGTTCGACCCCCGAATGCCGAGAGAGACGACTTTATTAAAGTTCGACATAGAAAGAAGAAGAACACTAACAACAATAAAAAACCTTTGTTGGAGTGGGGCCCGCTTCGGATGATCTCCAAGTTTTGCCTAGCTTAAAATATCTACATGTTCGCAAGTTTAATGCAACTACGGACCCTATGCCTCTTCTAGCTTAAATGTTAACGCTAAAACATTTTCCTGCATCAAGCTTATAAAGAAAGACGTCGACGTGTCTATTTTAAAATTTGTCAACTTTAAGCTTGGTGTCCCGGATCAACATTATGAGTCTGTCTTCAATAATGAGTTTTGGTCATGTTCTGTGAAGGTAAAAAGGTTTGTCCACAGAGAGAGCATTAATAATGATGGAATTATTACTGATTTGGGCGGACTTTCAAGATCTTCATCCCCAACTCATCCGCCAAAAAACTCCCAGTGATCGTTTGTGGATCATCCTTTTCCCGCCCTTACTCCCCATAATCAGCTGCTCAGGCTAAGCCCTCTGGCCATGCATTTTTTTCAGCCCCCCCTGCACCTGCGCTTGTCACCTTCACCGTCTGTTCACCAACAACAACACGAGCTGGAATTTTTACCATCTCTTTTGTTCGAGATTCGCCATAGGCTTAGCATGGATGGCTATGCGGCTGCGCTTTATTTATTGTTTTCATCGTCCGCTTTGCGTGTAGATGCTGCTCGTTGCTTCCCAGCATGCAATATGAGCGTTTTCTGAGAGTTTTCTGATACTTCTTTATGAGAATTTACGCTCATAAAGTGTGCAGAAAAGAGTCCGAAAAGAGCGTTTTTTCCTCGAAGATGCAGGATCATAAAGAGGGTACTTTTTAGAGTCTGTTATGACTCTTTTCTGTGTGTGAAATATGTGCTTTCACCCTCCGAATGAAACAGTAAAAACCCTCAGAAAAAGCACATAAAAGTTGCCTTTTCAGAAACTTAATTTTCTCCAAAAAGACACTTTTATGTGCGCTTTTCAGGCACTTAAATCGCTCAGAAAAGACCCTTTTATGTGCGTTTTCAGGCACCTATATTGGTTCGAAAAGATACTTTTTTGATTCTTTTGGGTTTGTATAAATCATAAAATTTTTAATTATATATTCATATTCATATTCATAGAAAAAATGTAAACTTGTAAAACGTAAACATCTAACATAATTAGTCGATTTACCACTTATTCTATTTTCTTTGATTTCTTATAAATTATACTTAAACTTAATTATAATATTTAATTCTGTCAGCTGCAGTCTGAAACCACTTGCTGCATATGGTGAAAAACTGCTTTTCATCCATCGAAAATTTTTGATTTAGGGCTCCTAAATAAAATAGAAATCAGATAATATTTAAATTGATTAATAAAAGCATTTAATTACCTCTAAGTATTGTGGTTATGGTCATGCCAAGAATGCATGTTTTGGCGTTAGTCCCCAGGAATAGTGGGTTGCAGCCTCATTGCTAAATATTTTTTTTAAATACGGTCCATACAAATTTGGCAGGATCAGCAATATTGTAATTTAACAATTCGGCTTCCTATAAAATAAAAAATAGAAAACGGCTGTTTTAGTTTAAAGATATAGACCGATTTTAGTGTGTATTACCAGTTGCTCACACAAGGGCATTTATTTTTTTTTTGCTTCATATTGGCTTTCACTTCGGACACTCATGTTTATTATTTATTTATTTGGATATATTTACTTTTTAATCGATTATATTTCCTTTTTCAAATTTTTGATTTCACTACACTTTTCACTTTACTTTGCACGTCCGACTTCCAGGTTCGTAATGCACAAACTAAAAATTTTGCAGCATTTTCTTGTCGTAAGAATCTGCATCCCGTTATTCTAATCGAGCTCTTTACTTTGTGTTCACTCAGAAAACGTTCAGAAAAAAAGATCTTCTTATGAGCAACTGCGATCTTTACCTTGTGTTTACATTCCATACCTCCAAAAACGCACATAAGAAAGAGCTTTTTATAATGTTTACTTTCTGTTTAGCTTCGAAAACGCTCTGAAAAATGAGCCTTTTAAGAGTCAATGTTTTCAAAGCACTGATTGAGCTCCGAAAACCCTCTTATTTATGTGTTTACTCTAAAAACGCTAAAAAAAAGGTATTTTTATGAGTCTATATTTTTAATACACTGATTGGGCTCCGAAAACGCTCTTATTTATTTGGTTATTCAGAAAACGCTCAGAAAATATGTCTTTTTATGAGCCTATATTTATAATACACATATTGGGCTCCGAAAACGCTCTTTTTTATGTGTTTACTCAGAAATCGCTCTGAAGTTGGGCTCTTTCCAGACACATAATTCGGAGCGCTCCTAACTTTGCATGCTGGGTTGGTTTCGCCGTTGGATCTTCTCGGTCTTTCTTGGATGCTGTGGGCTGGTTGAATAGACGCTCTTAATTCTTGCACGACTCTTGCATACTCCCTTGGCGCTCTCTCTGGACCCGTTCACCAACAACAACAGCTGGTGCAGTCTGATGTCACTGCTTCTGGATTGCAGCTCACTGCATGCCCGGCTCTCTTAACAAATTATAATGGCTCTTCTCTTTACGCATCGAGTCATTTAGATGCTACTACTAAATCAATCAAGATCCGATCTATATCGCTACTTGAGGCTGCCTCTGGATTGGTTGCTTATAAGTCGCACCTAGGATCTCCTAGCTCAGCAATAGATGATCCGGTTGTGCCCTCTGTCCTTCCAGAAACTGCGCAGCCGTCTTCCATATACTGTGATAATCCCAGCCTATAAATATATTTTATTTGGTTACATCGTCGTGTGAACATGATATCATTATATTCGTTGAAACTTGGCTCAATATGGACTTCTTCGACACCGAATTTTTTGATGCCAACCTTTACCAAGTTTTCCGGAAGGACCGGGATGCCATTAACATGCAATGCTCTAGAGGTGGAGGCGTTCTATTTGCTGTGCGCCGTTCTCGGATGTGCACATCCATCCGCCTTCGGAATGATGACTCCTTTCTAGATCAACTTTGTGTATCTCTCGCCGGCCCTGTGGAAACTATTTTTCTGGTTGTATCATATATACCCCCATGCAGTAGTATCGATTTATACAAGGCTCATGTGGATAATATCATCCTTCTTAATGAAGATCTGGAAGAGTCGCAGTTATCTATATTGGCGGTTTTTTTTTATTTCCTGACATTTAAGGATATTAAATGAATGTAAAATTAATAATTATACTTCAAAAATATTAAGTGATGTAAAATTGAATAATTATTTAGAACAAAAAGTCCATAAATAGTTGAAAATTGGTCAAGAAGAAAAATTTGCAGCGTTCTAGTAAATTAGCTACCTGTTCCCATTTTTTAATGTAATGTGTGATATTAAATATTGTTTTCAAAATTTGTCGGTGCAGGTATTACAAGATAAAAAGGGTAGGCTCATATTATTGTTAGTACAGGTAATACAACTGCAAATATGAAATTGTACCTGAAATTGTAAATACCTGCATTTCTTTAAGGAGTTGTATATATAAATACCTGCATTTCTTTGAGGAGTTCAGTCTTAATTCTAATTTTATCACGAAAGCAACAATGGAGTTAAATAATTTGAAGCTATTCGAATTGTGGATCAGCACGCTTACTACCAGCGAATTTAACTTAGCGATCCAAAAGGAGTTGGATGTACCAATCTCACCTAAAGACATGCAGAAAATTAAAAATTTTGCTAATTTCTTTAAAAGAAAATGGTTGGAGGCATCAAGAAAAATATATCAATTTAAAGAGCAGAATTCTACATGGCTAAGTGGCTTAACAACGTTTGCACAGATCACAAATTTGGAACCCGAACCCAGCACATCCCAAGGACTAAAAAGAGGACGTCCAACCAAATCATTGGAGGATCGTTGCGAATTGACAAGAAGGAGGAAATTGCAAGAGACCACGCAACATATCCAGGCGCGCCGCATGTCCCAGGCACTGTCAACCAAGTATGAAAAGGATCAGGACAAAACAAAAGCTCAACTAACAAGAGTCATAGAGACTGCAAGCCCGGAGGAACTGCAGAGGTTTAAAGAGAGCATTTCTGGACCAGCGGAACTATTTCTCTAATTAGACATAGAGTCGAGGTTCTGCCGTGCTATCATGCCATTACCGAGGGAAAAAAATGCTGGCCCGCCCGAAATAGAAATTACAGAAGATGGAGCGAAAGTCAATCTGCAGAACCTAATGGACCACACAACAGCACGGATTTTAAAGAGCCTGTCAGAAAACGAAGTGGAGCTGCTACCAGAAAGTCTCACCTTGATAAGTAAATGGGGCTGTGACGGATCATCGGGTCAGAGCGAGTACAAGCAAAGGATAGAGATGGACGACAAAACTATTTCGGACGGAAATATGTTTATGGCTTCCGTTGTACCTCTTCGGCTCAGAAGTGACGGTTCTGAATACTGGAAAAATCCTCGGCCTTCTTCAGTGCATTACTGCCGCCCCATCTTTTTCAAGTGTGCAAAAGAAACCGGAACTTTGATTCAGGATACTGTGTCTGACATCGAGGGCCAAATTTCTGCAATAAACCCCACGGAATATAGGACTAGGAAGGAAAGGAGCATCAAGGTACAATATTAATTGGCCCTTACAATGGTTGATGGAAAAGTTCTCAATGTACTGACGGACACTAAGTCAACATGGAAGTGTGCCATCTGCCATAAAAACAAAAAGGATTTTAAAAGCGTGGAGGACTCGGACAAGTCTGAGCATACCTTGTAACACGGTATTTCTCCCTTGCATTGCCGGATAAGGACTTTGGAATTCATTTTAAAACTGGCTTACCAACTTAATCGAAAGGATGAACATTTTGATGAGGGCATCACATCTAAGGAAAAGGAAGCGATCAGAAAGAAAAGGATACATGACCAATTAAAAGAGAAGCTAGGACTGAAGGTAGACTGCCCAAAACCAGGTTACGGGAATACCAATGATGGAAATACATCCAAAAGATTTTTTCACCATCACGAGGAAACTGCTGAAATTACTGGAGTAAGCCACACCATAATAGAAAGATTGGGTGGGATCTTGAACGCAGTAAATTGAAAGGAAAGCGTGAATACTGAAAAATTCGGCAAATATGCTTAGGAGACATCACACCTGCTGGAGTCTACTTATCCCAATAAGTTGACGCCCACGGTTCACAAAATGCTTGCCCACGGAAAGGATCTAAACGAGTAACAAAGTGAATTATCCGAGGAAGCCCAAGAACAAGGAATACAAGAAATTCAGGTACTCCAACCATCCAACCATTCAACCATCCAACCATCAAGGACGAGACAAAATGCGGATCTATTTCGTATGTTGGCGGCATCTTCTGATTCTTGTAGAATAAGAAAAATTATTTGTTTAAAAAAAATGTAAAAATATATAAGAATTAAATTTTTTTTTTTTTTTTCTTTAAAATTTATTTTTATCAAATATCATACACAACAACAAAAAAGACACTTTCTGTTTCCACTTGGCGCGACAATGTTCGTATCAGGCTGTCTTTGTGTGGCAGTTCCGTTTTTTTTTTTCACATCGAACACAATCCCGAAAACACAAAAGAGATAAAATAAGTGGCAGAGCAAGATCGCGTCTGCTGCGGTTTTTTTAAATTTTGTAAAAGTTAAACGAACAATTAAAAAAAAAATTTTCTCAGATAAGCATAGAGAATTGTTTAATAATGAAGTGTAAAAAAATTGGTTCAATTCGACGAAATCTGGTAGAAGTGATACCAGAAAGTTAAAAAATTGCGATTTTCAGGAAAACACATTTATTCGCGCCAGAAGGGCGCTTTAGTTCGAGCGGCAGTGTGGGAGCGAGCAAGCTCGCTCTAGCGGTGCTTGGACTCGCGCCGCTCTTGCGGTGCTAGTGCTCGCGCCGTTTGAGCGAGGCTAGTGCTTGCGCCCGCTCTCCCGCTCATCGGTCATTCTACCTCTCCCCCCTCTTTCTGCCTCCGAAGGGCCTCTCCACCGGCCGCAGCGATGCAGCGCTCGCTAATTTAAGTTTAGTATTAATCAAGAACTGAAGAAATAAAGTGAAACCAGAATACAAGACGCCGCCACCCAATCTTCTTCTTTTTTGGCCAAAGGGACTTGGGACTTTTCTATTGGCTACAATACAACCCCCAACAACTACACTAATCTTCGGGACTCCGCCCCCTCCAATTCATGGTCCTTCGATCGCCGGATTATTTTGGATCCACCAGCGCCCCTCTTTGCGGATTTTTCCAAAGATAAGTACGACTACGTCCAGAGTCCATTCGTCCGTGGTCGTCATATTCATTTTCCGACGGCGTTTTTCTATCCCTCCGATTCCAGTGAAAAGTGAAAAGTGATATATAATATATGTGTGTATGTACATAGACATAAGCCAGCCGCAGTGAACTTTTTCCTTTTTCTAAAGTGCAAAAGTGCTTTGCCAATTTGGCCCCCTACCACTGTCCACTGTGATCCGCTGGCGTACATACATTTATATACATACACATATATATTACATCCAGTTATCCAAGTTTCACATTCATATCCATACATCACGTCCGTCACTAAACTGCCTTGCACCTTCAAGAAGAATAATTTATATATATAAATAATTTAAACAATATACAACACAAATTTCTTAATAAATACAAAATAAAATTTATCCGCCAAAATTAAAACCTTTATAGAAATTACTTATTATAATAAAACCATATCTACACACACACACAAACATTAAATTAGACTGACACAAATTTAACAAAACATAATAATAACTTAAATAAAAATCAATAAAGGCTAAAATCTAAAGCTAGAATAAATAAAGCTGTACTTAAATAAATATTTTTTTTTGTTTCACTCCGATTTACATCCATTCATATATACATATATTTGGGCTAACCTCGCGCTCTTCTGCGCTGAGCAACTAACTCCGGAATATTTGAACACACATATACATACATACAGCGGCCAGCCTCGCGCTGAGCGACAAATTCCGCAAACTTCTATACACACATACATACATACATTGCATTTTTTCTCCGTCTTCGCTTTGCTCGTACAGTGTGCACAGTCACCTGCTTCCAGAACCCTGCCGACTAGAGGATACCCTGCACCAACAATTTAAATAATACTAAATACATTAACAAAAATATTTTTTTTGTTAGCTGAATAATTTTTTAAATTGTTGAAAAAGAATTTCAGCCACACGCGTTAGCTATTTTCGAGCCTTTTTTTTATTTGGGTGTGTTTATTTATTTATTTTTTATTTTTTAAATAAAAAATAGAATCAAATAAAGATAAACTAAAATTAAGGCAAAAAGATTAAACTAGTTTTGCGGTTGGCAGTTGTCCTCTATTGTTGTGTCTCCTTGGGATTTTTTTTGTTTCTGTCTATTTTTTAGCTATTTTTTGGCGAGTTAATAAAACTAAGAATAATAAGAAAATAAAGAAACAATAATAACAAATAAAAGATTTCCTATTCTTTCGACTTCCCGATCGCCCTCTTATATCCAAAGTGTAGCTAATTCCAGTGCCTAGTTCTGGCTATTTTTTCAGCGACTTTTGGCGGGTTTTTGGTATTTTTGACTTCCCGTGCGCTTCCTGAAATCCAAAGTGTAGCTAACTTCAGTGGCTAGGTCTGGCTATTTTTTTAGCTATTTTTTTGTTAGCTATTTCTTTGGCGGGTTCTCGAATTTATTTCCTTTCTTTTCGATTTCCTGTGCGCGTACTTATATCTGAATTAAAGCTAATTCCAGTGGCTATTTCTGGCTATTTTTTAGCTACTTTTCGGCGGGTTGTCGATTTTATTTCCTTTTCGTGCGATTTCCCGTACGTTTCGATTCTATTTCCTTTTCTTTAATTTTCGGTGCGCCCAGGCCTCGTTGTCTTTCTTCCGCTTGTTTTTTCTCGTAAGGGCGTAACTTGAGTATGCCCGTAGAGGGAGACAAGAAAGCGACTGTTGCTCCAGGAAAAGAACAAGAGCCAACCCGGGCTCTCCGCTTGCCTCTCGCGCTAAGCCAGCACCTCGGTCTGCGAGTCCAAAAGTCAGAGCGGTAGCTACTCCTAAAGGAAAAGAAATGCCATCGACAAGCTCGAAGACAACTCCTAAAATTGTGATTTCCAAACCGTTGGCGAAATCGTCGAGCGAGACTTCACTTGCGATTAAGTCAGAGAATCCCTCTGCTTCCGGAACCGACTTCCTAAGGGTTACCCGAGCTATCAGCCAGAAAATGGCATCCTCAGAGCAGCCATCCGCCGCAACCGCGGCTTTGCACAAATTTATCGCTGTCAGCGATCGCGTTAGCCTCTTTGAGGCCAAGATCAACACTCCTGATCAAGTGCCTCCGTCTCTTCATACTATGCAAGTCCGTCTGCAACAAGTGCGAGCCTTATGGGACATGGTAGAAAGAGAGTACGAATCGTGCTCTGATCTTATTGCCCAAGAAGGATCCCTCAGCACCTTGCCGCTGCTGCTGTCCAAATATGACTACTGCTACTCAGTATACGAGTCATGTGCAGCACTTATTGGCGAGAATATCGACAGAGCGACTCCTCAAACCGTGCAAGCTCCACCCCAGACTTTCATATCGTCCGGTTGCCGGTTACCTCCGTGAGATACGGAAGTTTTCGACGAGGATTACCTCCGATGGCCCACCTTCCGGGACTTGTTCACGGCAGCTTATGTCAACAACCCCAGGCTGACACCGGTCGAGAAGCTGTTTCATCTTCTCACGAAGACGAGCGGTGAGGCGAAGGCCATTGTTTCCAAATCCCCTCTCACAAATGACGGTTTCGCTTCGGCGTGGGACGCACTTCAAGACCGTTTCCAAAATAAAAGACTTTTAGTCAACAGCCAGCTCAAACTCCTTTTCAACTTGAGCTCCATATCCCAAGAATCTGGTCATGCACTTAAGGAGCTGCAGTCTACGATTCAGGGGTGTTTGACAGCGCTAGCACATTCCCAGATATCCACTGACAACTGGGATTGCCTG
>VNJU01004204.1:0-21650 GCA_008042675.1 Drosophila seguyi
TTTTCACCACTCGGATAAATCAACAGTTCAACCTTACAACAGGTCTAGTATGTGCAGAGCGAAAAATGAATGGGATAGTGGGGTATCTAAGCGGGATTTATACATATTTGAAATATAAATAATTTAAATGTTGATTTAAACAACAATTTATAAAGTATTTATATAGAATATAATATCCGGGTATCGAATGGTAGAGGTAAGTATCAAAAATCAATATTTGTTTTAGAATGAAGAAGAAACTTGATAATATCTCCTATATCTAAGTAGATCTCGAAATGTTTTGTTCCTACACATCAAATTCCATCAGTTCTACTTCCTGCCATAACTCCCTCGTTTTTTCCCTCAGTGCCTCCAGTCGAAATAAATCAGAAAGTTCGAGCAGTGCCGCTCGTAAAACGGATTCCGCCGAATGTTTGTTAATTATGGTTTTGCGTAACTCTCGCATTAGTTGGCCGCGGGTCAGAACGAAACCACTCGTGAGTGATTTGTATTTGGGCTCGTTAAAGTGTCCAGCGGAATGGACGGGCGGGGGTGAAGGCAATGGGTTTCCCTCTCAAATGCGGCGGCACGATCGCCGAACATCTTCGCGGAGGCATCTCCGGGAAAAGGCACGTTTTCCAAAGCAATTTGCAACAATTTAAGATTTTTTTGCGCCAGCTCCGATGGCCGATAGTCGAATATCCATTATATCCAGAGAGATTGCCTCGCTTCATGGGCTCGTAAAAATCGAGAGGAAAAAATAAGAACGGGGAGTGGCGCTTATTGGGGGGAAATTGAGAAGTTCTGCGTTGAAAGCGCCGCATCTGGTTGCGAAATGAGAGCGATTCTCAAACTCCAGCTGGCGTCTGCAGCTGGAACAAGAATATTACGCGTAATCCAGGGAATTTCAGTGGGATTTAAGTGTGCAACTTGGGGCTTAATAATCTAGTTTGGCTCTTAGAAAGTCAGAATTTCCGGGAACTCTTAGTCGGGAGGAAATTATAATATTTTTCTAATGGTTCTCATATGGGCCAGGCAAATTATGGCTCTTCTAGTGATTTGTGGAGTGTGAAATGTTAATTATTGGCGAAATTTATATATAAATTTAACTCAAACTCAAATTATATCTTGGTACAATTAATACAATTAAAATAATGGAAGTACCCCGGGGCATAACAATTCAATTCGCTGTGAAGTGCGCCTGAAAACATTCCATAAAACATGCTCCACTTCAATGGGATTAATTGGGCGCATAAATCGAGTTTATTTCGCATAATGAAAACACTTAACGCTAATTACTCGGTTCAATGCGATGTCAGCGGTATTTGCATGTTCCAATGGGGTTTTAATTCGATTCGAGGGGAAAATACATGTATAAAATACATGCATAAATAGTGCTCCCTTTAGTTATCCAGCCACTCAGGTGACCTTTGGCCCCCCGGTCTACTCAACGAGTCTCGAAAGAGCCACTGACAGATTCACACGGACGCTGTGGAGAGTGGTTTCTGGGGGATTCTTTGGGCTCGGAATCGAACCTCGGAAACCGGATCAACCACTTTGGCGGTGCAATGGCGGCGGCAAATGGCCGTGATAAGAGCACCGGAGCACACCGCCATCGTCATAAATATATTGAAAAGAGTCGGTTTTGAAGGCGCAACCAAGACCATTTCATCCCCTGGCCATGCGCACATCCTCCTTTCTCTCCCTGCGTATTTCTCCTGGGCTCACTTTCTTTGTCTGTCTGGAAAACCAAGAACCAAGACCGAACGCAACCCGTTTCTACACAGGAAAAAAATGAGAGGTACTTTAAATATAAGGAATATTGGAGAGGCAATATTTTTAATCTTTCGGATTGAAAAAAACACACATTTACTACTTCTAAAATACTTTACCAACCCCATAAATCATATTATATCCCTCCTTATATAACCCAACCTTTTTAGTTAAATTTTTCCCAGTGCATCCACTGACTTGACTCATCCATGCGGTCATCGCGGAGGTCGAACTCTTGGCAGCCCGAAATGCGTTGTTTTCGTCATTTAGGGCCTTGGGTCATCGTCATCCGATTATCGATTGACCGACTTAAGGCCTGGGGGACGGCCAAGAAATCCGAGAAATTCAATTGGAGTATTGAATTCCGATGTCGAATAAATTATGGAGAGATTAAACATGCCATATTCCCCCCTGATGGCCCCTATTTATCCCCTCGGCCCGATAAACCCCATTAAAACACGTCTATGGCTAATAACCCCCTGGGAACCGAGGACCTGGTTCCCTAATTTCCCCGACTCTCTCTTCCTCTCTTTCTGGCGAATTTACGTGACGCTGACACTTGCTATCTGGAGCCATAAACTCGGTGGCCTTATCATCGCCAGTGGCCATTAAAAGGGAGTTTTACTGTAGGACTGACCGCGCGAGAGGCGACTTTAAAGCCAACGCAGGACAATTATGTGCACAGCCGGACATGGCGGCTGTCCACCCTTTTGGGCACTCAGAGAAAAGTCCTTGAAAGCAACAATAATATTATGAAAGTCAGGAAAACACCGAATATTATAAGAAATATATAACAAAGAACACATATTTCTTGTTTATATACTAAAAAGTGTTTTAATAAATCTAAACAGATATCTCTTAGCTCTCAGATTCTCTTTATTTGATGATTATAATGTCTTCATAAAGAATATTAATACTTCAGGGCGTATTTTTTGCAAGTGAAGCTCCTTGGTCTTTGGCCAGAGTCCGCCAAGCGGAACCAGAAATTTACGAGTGCCGCGTCTTGGCCATTCCAATAGAGTCAGGGCTCCAGCGCAATTATGCAGCGGATTAGCCGGGTGAAAATAAATTGGCCAGTCCCGCGACTCTCGGCCAAACAAAGTCTGCCACTGGGCAGAAAAGGCACCGCCTCATCCACTGCCACCAGCGATTCCACTCCCCCAACTTGGGCGCAACATCGCGTGCCACACATCGAGAGACGTGATTACGCCCCGCCAGCAGGTTGGCCAATTCACTTGGCCACATTATGCATATGCATGCGGAGAGCGGGGGTGGGGGCCGCATCTCCTAACTCACCTTAACGGCCGTTCAGCATACTTTACAGGTGCTTGGCCAGGCCATTGAGACGTCTCACATAGGCTGTGGGGAGTAGCCTTCATCGCGAGGGGACAAAGAATAATTTATTTTTACATAAATAACTATTCAGGCTTAGAGTTAAGAAGCTGAGTTTTTTCTCAGGTTTTTGTAGCAGAAAATTTAAATTTCTAACTTGGAAACTTTGTGTTAAAGGAAGAAGAATATCAAGGACACATTTCCGTATAATAATAATAATGCAAATGGCTGTAAGGAGCTTTATATTGTGGTGGTTTCTAGCTCCATTAGATATGCCCAGGTTTATTGGCATTCAAAACTCCCATCATATTCCAGGAAAAGTTCTTCTCAAGAGTTTTAGCTTCTGCGCCTTTGAAATCACTTTTGTATTCACACAACAATCGCCTGGAATTGCGTGTTTTCACTCTCGGTTTCCGGTTATTCCCGCCCCATAAATCACAATCAAAGGGCTCAGAAGCAGGACCACGAAACGTGTCCGTACGCCTTTCGTGAGCCGAGGGAGTGAAGGAATCCGAACCCAGATGGACGGACTTCCGCGTCCTGAAGGGTTAAACTGTCCAATTGCGAAAAGGGCCGTAAAATGCCGGATTTCGAGAACTGGAAGGGTATTCGGCGGGAACCCCTCTCTCGTGTAGTGACAATAAAAATGGCAAACAAAAGTCGCCGGGTGACCAACACCACCAGTTGTTGTTGCCCAAAGGTAAGGATATATGGTGAAAATATGGAAGCGGTGTCACACCATGTTGTCGCGTTTTACGACAGCCGCTCACCTTTTGTTTGGCGACTTTATGGTCGCTGCCTGACGTTATTTTTTCCCAGCGCGAGTCCGCCATTTAACCGACTCACTTTTGGGCTCAAAACCCGGCCAAACGAGCCTTCAAAACTTCAGCCAAGTTGGCAGTTTTTCTAATTTATCAATTCGCCAAAAGGTCGTTGTTTTTTTTAGCAATTTTTTTGTAGCAAAAATCAAGTCGAGAAGTGGACCCGTTCACCTTGGCCATAGCCATTAACCGGTTGCATTTTTTTTTGGCTAACTACTATTAATAGACGCGACCTTCAAGGACGCTGGCTGCCTTAAAAAACTGCATCCGGAGAAAGGATATTCCATGGAAAAAGAAAAGGCTGGGACAGGTAGATCGCCTCGACAGCTGTCCATAAAAAACATAATTACGCAACTCAAGGACTTTCGGGCGCGGCAGGACTTGTAGTGATGAAAATGCAGTCCGTGCAAATCGCATAACCCTTAATGTAACCAAGTAACCGGACAAGGTCTTGGTCCTGGGTGTCCTTGAAGTGAAATTCGATTCGATTGAAGGTTTTCCTTTGGCAGATGATGGAAGTTCTTGGAGTGAAACGTTTATCTTGAAGTTATCTATGGATACAATGGTTAAGGTTTTCTGTTCCCTTTAACACTCAACATATAATATTTTTTAAATACAATGTTTCTACCCATTGTGAATCTTATTACCTAACTAGTAATTTAATTAAAATAATTCTTTGAAAAAACCACAAATATATTATCTTTTCTAAAAGTTTCGCAAACCTTTTCTAGCTTTGTTTAATTTTATATAATTCCCTCCCTTTTCAAATTGCTTGTTTAATTCGAATCAAAGTGCCATTTTAATTTAATGTGGAAGTGAAATAACTTGTTCTTGGCGATGAAACCAACTGCCCAATTAACTCCAATCAAAATGGAAGCAACTGTAAAAACACAAATAATAACGAACGTAAATTTGTTATTGGGCAATTCTACGCGATCGCCGTGGCCGAAGATTCAGTATAATTTCGGATGACAACGCCTCACCGTCCGCCAAATCATTCATAATTCATTTTGTATGCCGCATAAATGTTTTTACTATCAATAAAAGCGCAATCAAATTAACATTAAACTTATTTCTCCGAGGTGGCTCGAAAGCGCACGTAATTATTTTAAAATATTCCGCCGTTAGGTTATCTTCGCATTCTTCTACAGAATTCTGTTTCTTGGTTCTGTTTTCATCGTTTGTTGTGTCAGAATTTTAGAATTTTGTCACATAAAAATAGAAATTTGAAATTGGCCGTGATCTGTGTGGGCAGCTCACCCTCCCCGTCCCGCGAGTGATTTTTGAGGTTTTCGCATTTATATTAATTTAAATCGCAAATGTTTCGCCGCGGCTTCGGAGCTTGTTGACATTTTATTTACAATAGCAGAAATGTGCAATAAAAATTAATGAAAGGCTTATGTAAATGACCCCTCCCGGTAATTGCGGGCAGACATTTGGGCGAGAAAAGCACGGCGAAAACGAGCGTTTCTGCCATTTTCATTTTCGGACCCTTGGAAATGTGTTTTCCTAATTAGCTATTCTGAAAGGAACCATTTCTATTTTTATGCCAGTCACATGCCCGTCTCAATGGGCCAACAAAATGGTGCAAAAGGGGTGATGATCATCGGGAATCTTAATTATTTTTAGAAGTGCCATCATAAATCTTTTGACAAACTGAATTGAGTTCGCTTTTTCTTCTTTAAAGGTATTTATGTGTCTTTCGTTGGTTTCCATTTGAGGTAAATGGATTTTATTCTTAATCAGTGCTGAGTTGTTTTAAATTGCAAGGAATTTAAAGTACTTTTAGGGATTTAAAAGTGGTTTAATTGTTGATTTGTTAGGTATATAATTTAATTTTGCATTAATCCCGAATTTCAAGAGGTGTGCTTCCTTTTTAAATACTCTAGATTCCTTGAACCAGACTAGAAAACCATTCCAATTAAAATCCAATCGAGGAGCACATCTGCAGGTGATTAGGCGGAGCATCTCAGCCAGTTGGCTCCGTTCCATTACCTCCACAATTGGTGGACGTTGCCTTCATGGACAAGTGCATGTGGCATTGGCATTGGACTGGAACGGAGACCGGCAACCGGGCGGGGATACACTTCCACTTGAGCCAGTTGCTCATTACACTCGACTGGATAATTACGGGCATTTCAATAAACAAGCCCAGGAATCGTGTGTGCTCGAACACGGCTCGAGCTGTGCCCGGGCATTATGAACTGTTTTCGAAACGGCGCACACATAATACCATATTTCAAATTTCAATTAAGTCCAAGTGCTGAGAGAGCAGTCCTCCCTTCAATTCCCTCCACCATCTGAGGGCCCCACCAATCGGAAAATTCGTTTCCTATTTGACTTTTGACTTCTCTCGAAATATAAACATTTCGTTTTATGGCTCTCGATCGATTTGCTTCGATTTCGGCCTAAAAGGGACTCAAGTGCAGTGCTCTCCACTTGGCCCGGTGCATCATTGCCAAATCCCCTCGATGGCCAGAGAGGAGAACCTCCGCTATATTCCCAGATCGCTGCCCCAACGAATTAGATTTTAATTAAAAACTAGTTTTTTGCCCCGCCATTCGAAATGAGCTGCGCCGCCGGCTGGTATATTTTTTTTTAATAAACCATAAAAATGTTTCTAAAGTGTCACACACAAAATTTGGGCTGTCACATAAATTGCGATGCCTTAAAACAAATTCCAGCGATTAAAATCTGAAAATGGACAACTCTCTGACCACCTTGGACCGGGCCCCTCGAAGGCCCGTAGGCTCGATTGAAAAACCCAAACCCGACGAGAACTGGAGTCTTTTTGGGGCTGAGTGGTTTTTGGGTTTCCAGCGTTCGGTTAGCATTTCGTATCTGTCGGATACAGATAGCGGCCATAGCTTAGATTACATTAGGGGCGAACGGCAAAGAGCATTTATATTTTTTTGGAATAACAACAACCAACTCGGAAAGCCAGAAAGAAAACAAAGAAAGCGCTGTTCAAATTTACATTCCTCTTGGAAAGAGTTTGCTGGCCGGAATTGTGGGTAGTCCCTGTTGACTTAGGCGGATCCCCTTGGCTCGGCTCAAGCAATATTTTGCATATTCCATCGATTTTTCGACTCCGAAAACGAGTGCGCATAATGAGCGTGCGAGCGAGATGGCGCAGAGAGAGAGAGAGTGAGAGAGATGGGACTTTTCTGGGTGTGTCCCCAGATAGACAGAGAGAGCGAAGGAAGCTCGTCGCCAAAGAGGATAATTTAGTATCGATTCCACATCATATCCATGTCCCCGCCGCAATTCACGTCGCTTTTCTAGCGAATCTAAGGCTCCGCCGCATAAATCTCGTTAATTTATGAAGGATGCGTGCGAAATGCCAACAAACTAACTCGCCCACGCCGGAGCCTCGAAGCCTCGGAGCCACCGAGCCACAGATCCGCCGAACCACTCTGCACCACAAACTCACAGCCCCGCACTTCCCTTTAGCAGCTCCACTGTCACGCGAGTTAATGTTCTGCATATCAAACTCGCGACTCGGGTCTTTGTTGCACTGGGAAAAAATTAATGAGGTATTAAAACATTGGGAAAAATTTAGGATCGTAATTAAAGACAGACATTTCAGGCTTTTTAAGTAACCTCTTTTAATTACAACTTAATTTTTTGGTATATTTATTTCAATCTATTGTATTATGACAGTTTTCCAAAAATATTTTTAGTACAAAGAAAGCTCTAAACTTATCCTTAGGAACACATGAGTTATTTATATAGATAATATATATTGATGTTAATAAAACCTCTACAAATAAATATACTTTCTGCATTTGTTATTCGTGATTTAAATTTTTTTATAAAAAAGATCTGGCAAAAGGACCCTCATATTCCCCAGTGTATAAATGCACCTCCAAGTCTCTAATCCAAACCGAAATCCACCTTCCCGACCATGTTTCGCTCTCCACCGACCCTTGTCTCCCTGACATCTCTCGATTTATTTAACTGTCCATTTGTGTCGCACTTGGACTAACGATTTTCTAGCCAAGTCCGCGTTCGGTGCGCAAATTTATTTGACTTGCCCGACATTCCGGCGATCATCGGCGGGGCGTGGACAATTTATGCAAATGCCCGGCATATTGATATTGTTATGCTTTTGTAATGGAAATGCCTGCAATTACCACTTGAAGCTCCATTGTGAACTGGCGCTGCGAAGGGCAATTAACGCAAATTAGTTCGTTGAGTTTTCCGCTTTCGAGCTGGAAAACTAAAGAAGAAAAACGCCCAGGGGTAAATGCGATTATAGAGTCAAGTGGTTTAATTAATATAAAGTGTGTGTTTAGTTTTAGAAAGAGGTTATTTAGTGCAGGGTGATGCAGGATGAACAAAAAACTTCAGATTAATTAAGTTTGATCGAAGGTACGGATTTTTTTTAATGGTTTTCAATTAGCTCGAGTTTTTTAATTGATTAACAGCACCCTTTGAAAATTCGATCAAGGGAAAATGGAAATGATGATTTCATTTAATTTGTGTTACAATTAAAGTTGACTTAAGGCTTTCTTATGTGTTGATTTTCTGGCGTCTGGTAATTCCTAATAAATAAGTCAAAAATAATGTATAATTCCCTGCTATACTGCTCATTGTTAGGCCCCATTATCACCGTCATTATTCAAGCTGCTCTCTGTGCAGTAAATAATAATAATTACCGGGCGTAACGAGCTCGTATGCGGGTGCAAATGTCATTGATTACTTATAATAAGCGATTATTATTTATATAGATGGGTGTTTTTGTGCCTTCCTCCAACCGAGATAGACTCGCTAGCGACTGCGCTTCGCTCGCAAATGAAAATGGAGTCATAAAATTATTTAAATCTGTATTTAAGTGACAATAAAGCACATTATGTACATTTAATGATAAGCCTCCATTGCAGATTACATTTTGAGGCGGCGACTTCGAATCCGATTTCAGTGAGACTTGAAAAGTATATAATAAATAAGGCAATATTGAAATTAGCCCCTGAATTGCTTTATACATGAGACACTGATAAAAAATAAAGTGTACTGGCACGTGATCGGCACCTGTCATCCCAAAAATTGTTAATTGCAAAGGCATTTAGTGCCCGATTGTGTACGCCTTTAAAATTTATTAAATATGTTGAATGTTTCTCGATTGGATTACAAGTTTTTAGAGTGCTTTTGGCCGGGCTTAAATGACGCAGGTGCGGCTAATGCACGGAGTTAATCAGTGGTCAGTAGGGTCACTCAGGCAGGGGAGCCAGATTTGTCTTTTAAACGTAAGAAATGGTAAAGAAATATGATTTTTCTACAAAAATAGTTTTATTAAAGAAAAAATCATAAGTTTCTTAAGATAACTTCTTGATAAACATTTGAATATTTTATTGAAATATTTAGTAATTGAAACTTATATTTATCTTAATACGAATTTATATAAATTAATATTAACATTTCATATCCTTGATTCCCAAGAATTTGCATTAAAAAATGTTTAATGTAAAAATACAAACACCCAAAAATGAATTATTTCTAAGATAAGAAAAATAACTTAAATTTCCATTAAAAATGTGAATAAACCATACAATTTACTACCAAATAATCCACATATCTATCAGAAGTGCATCGCCCTAGTGTATTGCCACATCGCCGGACTGTTTTCTCGCTTTTTGTGTGTCCCAAAGATCCCCAATAAAAATGCGTGATTACGAGCATTTAATGCAATATATTAATTACTTCGCCTTCGCACAGCGATTGCCAGTCCGAATCTGATGGCGATGCCGATGTCTCTTGGACCGCCCCTCGATTAAAAACTGGAATAACGTCTTTGTCAGCGTCTTCTTGGAGGTGGATTCCACCGGATTCAGTGGGGGCTCCGGCTCCGGCTCTGGCTCTGGCTCCGCCAATGACGGGCCTGAACTCTGCTCCTCCGACATTCGTTAGCCAATTTACGAGCGACTAATGGCCATAACGCATACACTTTATGGCCTCATTCATAATCGAATCGCAATGAGAACTGCACAAATTGTGCAATTTCTGGGCTCACCGGCAAGAGAACACATTTATTCGGTCACCGTTTGTGGGTGACAATTTTTGTATCGCGGGATTGCCAAATTAAATCATAAAATCAAGACCAACAAAGACTGAAAACAAAGACAGGCCTCGTAAAGCTTTACGCATAATTTTTCAGTGAACAATTCCCATTTAATGGGCGACTCCAAACTCGAACTCCGCAAAAGTCCGACGGCTTCGGACTTATGGCCATGTTAATGGCTTTTTAAAGCGATTATGCGAGAAATTTTAATGGATTGTCCCGGAATAATGATCGATTCATGCACCGAAGCCGCTGGACGGGATTAAATCATTATGCAATTAGGTTTTTTCGTGTTTCTGCCTTAGACAAAGGCACTTTAACGACTCTTCCCATAAAGCCCATAAAGCGAATTTATTTAAAACGCTGCCTGATTTATGCTTCTTTGATTTAATCTTCCGCCCCGGCTGGCCGGCTCAAAATCATATTCGTATTCGAATTAATTTTCAATGGCGATAAAAGGCAAATATTTAAATTCGTATACCAACCCTATTGTTTGTTGGTGGGGACCATCTTCGCCGGCCTCGCGGTGAGGTGTAGTTTTTATAGGCGTAATCCACAAATGTTATAAAAACACACACGAACACACGCGAAGACACAGACCTGGAAAGAGAAGAGAGGGGGTATTTCTTTTAGTTTCGGTTTTATATTTAGAAAAATAATTGGTAAAATGTTAATTTTGGTAAGACTTTAATTGGAAGTCCGCCCGCAGACGGAAATAAATGTTTTGGTTTAGTCAATTTGGAAAGAAAATTTATTCAGAGTTCGATTTCATTAAAATTGAATATTAGTTTTGTTAAATAAATATTTTTGATTTATGTTTAATTTGAATTAAAGTTGGATTAAAAATATGTTATAAACACTGGAGGATTGTAGAGGTTACTACAAACACTTGATTTATTTAATGTAATATAATTTATAAAGTATAATTACAATTTAACTTAGTTCTTTCAAACTAAAACTTAAATAATGGATCTAATATTTAAATTAAACTAAATGTTTTATGTAAAATAACGAATGCTGTAAAATCTGTTAATAAAATATATCATTTTTTTGGCGTTAAAGCAGTTCGTTATCCATTAATAATATTTTCAGAGGCTTCTACTTTGTTATCTCTTAGAACTTAAAAATGTTGCATACCGAATTAAAAATGCATTATCCCCATTTCTACCCATTCCAACTCCATTTAAATATTTTTAAATTAAATTTTCGACCTCCAAAATATCATTTCTAATGACTGTAAACGTTCCAATAATTAATAATTTATACTCCCTTCCACTGCCCTGGAAAGTAATTTAAATTTTGTGATTTCATTTCGAAAACTGCTGGTCTGCCGCCCTTTTCGGGTATCCCATTTTGGTGGTAACTAATTGAACCCAATTCAAGGGGAGCAGCTGCTGCCGTTGGCCAGGTCGTCGTCAGGTGTACAGAACGACATTTTCCCAGTTGAAATTCGTATTTTCCACTTTAATAAAATCCAAAAAACAAAAAAAAAATCCGACACAGAGACAGAAACTGGCGAATATGTTGAGTTTGGAAAATCAATTCCCACAGCGTGTTGCAGGTTTTTCGCTGGAGCTGCTTTTACCGCTGCGAGTGAAACTCAAACTTTGAGCGAAAACTGGGGAACGAGTTCTCCCCCGGCGAGCGCTTCGAATATCTTTCTTTTTTCTCCCGGACTCCTCATGTTGTAGTTGTTGTTGTTGCTGCTGGTGGAGCCCAAGATTCCGGCACACATTCCGCGCGAAAGTCTCCAACGCTGACCGCTGCTGCTGCAGCCGCCGACGCAGCTGCTGTTGGCGCTGCGGTCGCTGTCTGCGTCGCCGTCGCCGCTGACGCCTGCGCTGCGCTGGCTATGTGTTGCTCTCGCTCCCACCAAAATGGCCGCTCTCTTGGGGTCTCGCTCGCCCTGCCATCCCCTTATGGAGCGTGCGAGCAGATCAGTGCGAGGCAGCGGCTGTGTGCGCAACAGGGTGCACACTATGTGCTTGCGGGACGGTGCTCCCCAGTGCCACAGTGCCACGCCCATGCGCCCCCACAAAAGCGCGCGCGGGCTAAGAAAAAGCGTTGCGACAGTCGGGTGGCGGCGGTCCGCTTGCATCGCTTATCGCCGGCTTTTGCCGACGCGATTGCCGCTGGAGCTTGTTGTTGGTTTTGTTGCTGTTTTAGCAAAGGTTGTTGCTGTTGCAAAGGTGGCTTGCTGTTGTTGCTGTTTGCTGCTTAAAGATGTTGCTGTTGTGTCTGATGCTTTGTTTGCTGTTGCTGCCGCTTCAGGCTCCAAAGTTGCTTTTTTTGCTACTGGATCTGATTTGAATATTGCTGCTTTTGTTGCATTATCTTTTGTTGCTATTGTTGCTAAAGTGACCAAAAAATGAAGTTGTTGTTTGGACGTTAGTGGAGCTAAATTGCGGATGTTCAATCTTTTTTTAAGCATTGTTTGTTGCAGTTGCTGCCTAGAAGTTGATTTAGTTAATTATTAAAATATATTATTGTTATTAGGTCTAAAGCTACTGCTTGATCTAAGGCATCCATAATTTAGTACATATTTAAGCAATCCGTTTTAAAGGAATTATGGTTAAAGTATCTTAAAGCTAATTCATCAGATTACGAATGATCCTGCTGATATTCTTGATATGGGATTAAGTACTGTTTCTTTGCCTATAGTTCTTGGATGATTACCAAAAATTAAGTTACTTTAGTTATTCTAATATCTAAAGTTCAGTCGAAGGTGTGTATAAATGCTAATATTTACTTAATTACACTGTAGCTTAATTGTAAACTAAGCAACATAATAAATATAAGCCAAAGCAGCTGCTTTGGCTTTTGGCTAAGACTTCCTGGTATATTTCTTTCAAGCTTTATATTTTAGTTCCTTTTATCTTTTATCTTAGCATAGATGCAAGTAATAACCAAGATATTCTTACCAAAGCAACAACGCTCTATTCTGATATATCCAAAAATCCTGTTCATTTATCCCTATAATCTTATTATAATAAAATTACCTCCATCTCAGAGAGTAAGATCTTTTTTAAACGAAACTTGCCATCGTTGCACTTGTGGCTTTTTTTATGGCTGCTGCTGCTGTGCCTTAAGTTGTGGCTGCTGCAGCTGTGTCCGATGTCGCCGTCGTATCTGTTATCAATTCTAATGCCGGGGGAGCTGGCAGCGCACTTAGCCGGGCGCTTGGCAATTTCCAGTTGATTGGCTGCACTTTTTGAGATTTTCGATATCCCAAGACGAGGGAATTTGCATGCAGAAAAGAATGGCTTCTGGGGATGCTCTTGGGGGCCTCTCTCCATTCTACTTTAGAGTTTCCGTTTCGCCAGCAAGGACACTTGAGAGCCGAGAGCAGCTGCAACTTGGCCATCTCAGCCAGTAGTTGGCCGTATGGTGCAAATGGCTGTGGCTCTGCGATGCGAAAAGTGAAAATGCAGTTTCGCATAATTTGATCCCTCTCTCCAACCCCCGGGGAAAAATCGGTCTCTCTCTGCAACTGATGGTCCCAAGTTCCTAGCTCTGTGAGGAGCATCCTGCGAGTCCTGGTGGCAAGACAATGCCCGTTCTAATCGCAATCATGGCTGCACTGTAATGGCAAAATGCCAGGAGCCTTACCTCACCTCTCTACTCCGCTCCGCTCTCTCGCATTTCTGCTTCGGTGGTTGTCCTTCGCCTGAATTGCACTTTTTTATGGCATTGCAATTAGGGGTAAGCGCATCGATGCACACTCACACTAGCACACGGAGAGAACGAGATACTATAGGGGTGCAGAGGCAGCGCAGGCCAAGGGTTGTTAATTATCTACCGAAGGGAGAAACGAGCTAGCACCCATACCGAGGCGACAATTATCTGAGAATTCCATATTGCCGGTTCCCGGGAATGCTAAAACAAATAGTTTGTGCAATTTCTCTGAATCCAAGGGTTTAAATGTTCCTTACTTGAGGATATCTCTGCTTTTGCACTTATTTGCATGAATTTGCAGTTAGACTTTGAGAGAAATCAGAATTTAAAAGCAAGTTGTAGGGGATAATAGTTCGAAGATTGTAATCTTTTTGAAATTTAAGAAAATCTTGGATTGAACTGAAGTTGTTTGTTGTTTAAATATTCTCTTTAATACTATTTTAGATAAATGTATATTCTTACTATAATAAAACTATCATGGATTATCATTAGAAGAAAAAGCAACCAAGGGCTAAATTATTTTAATGTTTGTAAGAAAAAAAACGTTTCATTTTGTATCTTATAATAATTACTAAAATATATTACTTTTGTAATCTACTATAGAATTTTATCAGGAATTAGTTTAATTATTATAACATTTCCTAATCATAAAATATAATATAAACCTCTGTCATTTACAGCCAAAATAATTCTTCTTAACTCCTCAAAAATATAGCCAAGCAACTTAACTTCAAGACCAACCCACAAAATGCCTCAAAAACTACCCAGAAACATTTTTTAATACAATCCGAAAGCAAAAAGTGTATTATCAACAAACGATTTATTAAATGGGGAAGCCTACAATAAAATCTGCGAGTGCCAGGCCAAAAGCAATCCGAGTCTTATTCAGAAAGTCAAGGAGGAGGAGTGAAGGTGAAGGGGCAGAATGGCCTGGAATGGGATATATATATAGTACATATATCTCGGGGTCGACACTGGGTCCATTGTCGTTGTATTTGCGCATTGTGCAGAAAAGTCGTAAAAATTTCTGCTGTCTACGTTCGAAATGAATGGGAAAATGTGAAAAGGCCGCCTCGATGCTGTGCTTTTCCGAGTTCCCAGTTCCCAGAGAGGAGTTCTTGTAAATTTTACGAGCGCAAATATAATTCAAATGGTCGTTAATTGCAACAACAACGACGATGGGCCGAAGAAAGTGCCTCATAAATGGATTGGATACCCCTGCGGAAATCGGCGTGAGTGGGCGGGGTTATATACACACACAGAGAGATATATGTAGCCCCGAAAAAAGCTAAGGCCAGAGCAGCTGGCTGAGCTTTTCGTAATTTGTGTTTGCAGACGAGGAGCGAGGTAAGGGAAAAGCACAACAAACTCGGCCAGCACGTGGTGGGGATATTTTTCTCGGCGAAACTGTGTTTTCAAGTTATTCGAAATTTCCCAAACTCAAACTCGATGCGGTGCGGTTCGGTTTGGACTTCTTCCTCTCGGCAGTAACTAACGTTGCCCGAAAAAAAGTACCAAAGCGGTTAGATTTTTGGTGGCGAGGGAAATTTCAGCTTGCGCATGTACGGGGCACGCACACAGCCGCAGCAAACCCCTCACAGATACCGCGTACGTGCGCTCACACAGATACTCGGGCGGGCTATCCGTGAGATACGCACAGATACAGATACTTCGCACTGCCGGCGTCGCTGCCGGCGGCGCAGTCGCCGCATTGGGATTTTGAAAGACCGAAGAAATCGTCGGCCAACGGCTTCAAATGAACGCAAAACGTTGGAAAGCAAACAACCGCAAAAAAGCCATCAGCTAAAAATAAAACTGCAACTCCAGCGGTGTTTGGCCCATAGAACCGTGCTCGCCCATAGTGTGTCCATATGTATCTGTGTATCTGGTGTGTGTGATTAATCTCGCTGGCAGTTCGAAATGAAAAGTTCAGAGGCAGAAAGTCGGAACCGAAAGCGCCGAGTGAAACAGGTTTGCATTTGCTGGCTGCTGACTGCAGTTCACACGTGTGTCTCGCCACCGAGTATCTGTGTGCGAGCCGCAAACTGGTTTCCGGATCAACCTCAAGCATCTCGTGTATCTCTATCTCTACTTGCAGATCTTGCCGGACGCCTTAACGCCGCCATAAACACCAAATAACAACGAATTCTCGGCGACCCCCTATATTTGGCTTGGCCAGCAAACAAATGTCGCATGTCAAGGTCTAGTTAAAACGTGGAAAATCCATCCCGAAGAGTCTACACGAGTGCACGACTTTTTCAGCTGTCCCAAAAAAAAAAGAAACTTCTGTGTCTGTGTCTGTGTCTGTGTGTGGGTGCCATTGACATTGACTTATGCTTAATAGGGGGAACTGCCGGCGGGGGTAAGGGTATCCACCCTTTGACAAAAAAAAAACTTTGTTTTGTCGCTTTGCCAGCTCTGCGTTTGCCTCGTTTCTCTTCGCTTTTTCTGCCTTCCACGCACATTTATGGTTTGTTTTGCTCACACACACACACACACACCCAAGAAGCCGTAGAAAGAGAGGGGAAGAAAGAAAGAAAGAGAGAGAGGGAAAGCACTAGCTAAGTTGTCTGCGATGATAAACGCCTCTTTGCCTTTTTTGGCGGGTCGCTCGGTCCATGAATGAAACAATTGCCCCGAATGACTGACTGCCAGACAGATAGCTACAAAATGCCCATTTCGGGGGTTACCAGCGGGGGTTGCTGAGGCGGACAAGGGGGGGCCGGAAAGCCGACAGCAATAAACACCGAGCTACGACAAAAGTCTGATGAGGCAGACAATCATGAAGTTCATCATGAGGCACGCGTTGATGAAAATGAAAATGATTTTCATTTCGGGTTCGTTGGCGTTGCCGTTGCCGCTGCCTTTGCCGGCTTCTCATCCAGCCTCCAGTTTGCATTCAGTGGGGCAGGTTATTTATGGCACTTCTCTGGGGTAATCGATTTTTATGGGATTAATATTGCCTTCCGCCTGGCTTGTCGCTCTTTTTGCTTTTCGTTATCACTTGACAGGTTTCTAGACTGGAGGAGGATGACGACTCTGGACCAAGTGCTGGTGAGTTTTTAATGTCTTTTTTTAGAATCTAAGAACTGTAGTGGTAATCTTATCAACAAATGCAACTATAAATAGCTAACTAAAGATTAAACAAGTTCTTTTTATACATATTATAAAGTTTCAGTTAGTTTGAGTATGTAAATATCCGTTAGAACAAAGTATAGTTATCATTTCCAAACGATAAAATATTTTAAATTTTGATTTTAAGAAGTTACCTGACCTTTTCAAAGCCGTTTTGATAGGAATTTCACTATCTCTTTATAGATTTCCCTCCTTTACTGCTTCTATAAGATCTTTTCATACTTGTTAGGCTTTGTATATTTGTCTTTTCAAACACTTCCCCTTTGAACAATTACCATATGCCCAGCCATAGTGTTCCAAGAATTTGTACACACCTCCTCCAAAGTCTTTTTTACAAATATTCCCACGGCGCACACGGCGTATGCGCAATTTGTCTGCGCATCAAACAAGCTAGTCTGAGACCGGGCAGAAATCGGTCAAACTGCCACCTGGCTACTTATTAGCGGCACTAAATCAAACCGGCCTGCCGGGACAGACAGATTTTACGAGCGGTGCGCCAGTTACAAGCTGCATTTTTCACATGCGTATAAATCAATCAAATGGCCCTACACCGGGTCGAAATTCGAACCCAAAAAAATATAGAAGAAGAGAAGAGATGCAGAGGTCGTTCTGTGAACTCCGGAGATCAGTTACGAAAACTGAACGGGCAGACGACAGCCATAAAGTTTAGTTTTACGACTGCCAAACGCATAATTACGAACCAACTCTCCTCTCACCTACACGAGCGCGTTCTTAGGGGCGGTTTTTGCTCAAACACACACACATACACGTACGAAGACCCACCCCCCTGAGGGGAGCGATGCTGCAAAATGGCAAACAACCCGCTTGATTTTTACTCCATTTATACGAATTTTGATTGCGATATTTGGGATTGTCTGGCAATGCGAACAGATGCAGGCGTGAAGCCGTCCATAGGTGGCACACATGTGACAGGCAGACCTCGCTTTAGTGAACTTATACAGATAAGTAATAGTACTCTATTATTAAAATTACCTTTTGGTATTGTTTGCCTATATAGATTGCTTAAAGTTCCTTGATCTTTGATCATTTTGCTTTTGATTTAACTCACAATTACTTCATTAGCTTCTGAGTTTAGATTTCTGAAGAATTTTAAGTTCAAAGTTTAAATACTCGTAATCGTTTTGGGTTCCTTTAGTAGTTACCATTTAAATACTATGATTTTTCTTGAACTGAATAAATAAATTACTAGACACATAATATAACTACAATAAATAATCTGCTAAAGCCCTCACTGTACCACACAAATCGCCAGACAATATGGCGTTGCCTGACTTTGCCTTGCAAATTATCAAGAATTATTTTTGCTGATGTCAGGGGTTGTTATTTGATTATTTCGAACGATGTTTCGCCAGCACCCTGAGGGATGCCTCCCTTCTTGCCTTCCCTCTGGAATGCCGAGAATTTACATGTGTGGCTGACGCCCCAGACATTAAGTTTAATGCCACCACCGGTCGGTCTGGGCTGGCCTTGTGACATATCAAATCATCGACTCAAGCCTCAAAATTCCCATCTCAGACTCAGACTTGGAATGCTTAAATTTGCGCCTGGCAGACACTCTAATTTGGTCATTCAAATTGCAGCTCAGACAGGCAGAAGAAGAGGAGGTCACCATTGGGGGCAGCTGCTCCTCGGAGCATAAATTGCACACTAATTGTGTCCATTCCGGGGCGTCGCTTTTGTTTTCTGCCACCCGAGGCCATTAGTCGATTTAATAAAATAAAATCGACTAAAATACAGCGGCGAACTCTGTGCGCAAGTGTCGTGGCCATCTTCAACCTCCAGGTCCAAGTCCAAGACCCAGTCCCACTTCCAATTCCCATCTCGCTTTCTGTTTCTGTCTCTTGTGCCATCCCCCAGTCCCATCTCCATCCCAATCCCAGCCAGAACTCAGCTCTGTCGCCAGCGCCATCGTCTCGTGTTTAGTTTGGGTGTGAAATCTAATTTGAAAAGTTTGTGTAGTCATTTTGATGCCGGCGCGCACTCAGCAGCATATGCTACCCACCGCTCGCTCGGGTTTTCTTTTCTAATTTTGTTTGCAAGTCATTGACGCAATATTGCCCAGCTCTCAGTTTCCAGCTCTCAGTTCCCGGCTCCCACTTCTCAGCTCCTCGAAACCCCAAAAGCCTCCTCATTCCTCCTCGATTCGTAGCTGTTCTGTCCACCGGCTGCGACTCGAAAATTGTATAAGAACCGCACCGAGCACATTTGCCAGACACTGAACGTGGGGTATTCAGAAATTTAAATTAGAATTCATAACAAATAGTTGCAGTGCGGGCTTATGAGCACATAAAAAGGCCTTGGCTGCAGGGAAATGATTTTATTAGGAATGTAATCTCAATATAACTAAAGCTGGGTGAAGGAAGGTTTTGTAGTAAGAAAAACGAATGAAAGTTAGTTTCGAAACCCAAGTTTCTATACCCTTTGACCACGAAAATCGATCATAACTTGGCCAAAAAGTCATTGATTTCAGTTTGGAAAGCATTTTTGTGCTAGTTTTTATTAGCCTAACAAATCAGCATTATAAATTTAAAATAAAAAAAAATAATTTTTTTTTTTGAATTTTGACAATTTTGACGAAGTAACCCCTTAAAATTTTTTGAAAAATTTTGTAAAATTTTTTTCTTGTCTGACAAGGTCAGTTTGATCCGGAATTTAATGCTGATCAAGAATATATATGATTTATAGGGTCGGAAATGACTCCTACACCGATTTTTACTTACCCTCTAAGGGTAAAAAAAAGGTTAGGTAAGATTTTTAAAGGCTTTTAAAGGAAACAATTGATTGTTATATATATTTAATAAATTTGCTTTAAATTATATATTAAAATCTAGTACGTTTTCAATATATCAACGAACTATATTCCATATATTTTGTCAATTCTTTTGCTCATTCCTTTAATTAACAAACATTTTTACCTCATTTTTAAAAACTTCGTAGTATTAAACGACATCTCCATTATTTTTCCCTTTTTAAAGTCCCCTTTTTTTGTGCGCCCGGCAAAGTCAATTCGAGGTGAAAGAAATTTGGAAACTAAATTAAACTTCAATTCCTGAGACATAATCCCCAATGGGCGATAAAGAAATATATCCACGGAGAGGAAAGAATGAAATGGAACTGAGCAGAATAATTGGGAAGACAGAAAAAAGGTGGAAAAAAACAAAGATGGAAACTCATTTGGAAACTACGCCCCAGAGGTGGCGAATGTGGCGAATGCGAATGCTCCCTGAAAAGTTTAGAATTGTGCAGGGTCCTTTGACTGCCTCGAGGGGGGGTGTGGCTTTCGGTTTGGGACGCCAAGCGTGGAAACAATCAACTGAAAGCGTTGATGGTGACGACTGCTCCTTTTTGTGGTCCAGGTGAGAGGAGGAGGAGGAGTGGGCGTGGAGGGATTCTCTGTGGAATGCGTCTGCTGGCAACAATGGCGCAATGGCGTCTGTAATTCCGAGCAATTGTTTCCGTTCTCAAAGGAGAACGCCTTTGTCTGTCTTTTATCCAACGAAGCGTGCATCCAACGCTTGGCACCACATGCCGCAAAGGACTCATCTGCAGGCTCCAGCCAGCATTTAACACCTTTTGCTCTCGCTTGCCAACGATTTGCCATAAAGTCACGTACCGCCAAATCGAAATATATATATATTTTGCGAACCAAGCCAGGATTTCTGGCAATGGCCGAGAGCGAGCATCCCTCACATGCCTCGTTGGCTCGCCAAATGGTCGCACCTTCTCTGGGGCCAAGGAAGGGGGTTAACCTGAGATCCTGGGACATCCAAGTCCGCCCTCGGTGCTCGTTAGGCGGTACAGTACATTTCACTGTCCGTCCACTGGGACTCGCCGGCGTTTTGCATCGGAATTTGCTTTGCCAAATGCCGCCATTTAGGGTTGTGCCAATAAAAAAATGATATTTATGGTTGTAACGGCCGTTTTGTGTGTTGTACGCCCTCCCCCGCCCTTAAAGGCATCCGCCCCAAAAAGTCTGACAAGCCCATTCGAAAGACATACAGACACCGACCTAGGCACAGTGGTATCAAGTTTCATATTTGCATGGAGAAAGCTTGGGATTTTGTATGTAACTCTATAAAAACACATTTTCAATAATTAAATGTTAATATTCAGCAGTTGAAGTTTATTTAAAAATTTGAATGCGTTTGTAAAAATATTTTAAAGTGTATAATTGAAACTATTGAAATTATAATATAGTATAACAATATTTAAAGTAATAACTAATAATAACCAATAATCCTGTATACAATTTAAATCTAGAATTTAAAAATTCAACACAAAACCGAGCCTACATTTATAATATTTTGCTCTAAAATATCTTCAAACTACTTAGTATACATTGCAGTCTGATTATTACGTAATATCTATAATTAATTACCATTAAAAGTAGCCCCAGTAATTTTTAAATTAAATTTTTTTATCTTGAAAGCCAATTTTTGACCCACTGTACTACTGGGGGTTGCCTCGGCGCACAAATGAAATCTCACAGGCATAACGAGCTCATGACTCTTTGCTGCAAGGGTTGGGCAGGACGAGCACGGGAACTCCGGCAGCCAGGACTCTCGCACACAAACAGACACACACTCACAGACATAGGCAAATATATAGTGGCTGAGACTTGGGCACATACACATAGAAAAATATGGCACGTACTCCCCGAGAGCCATAAGTTTACGTTTTATATCGGGCAAACTGTGCAATATTATAAATTTTGAATTTTATCTTAGGCATTAGATTGCCAGAGAGTTGCCTGGTTGGCTGCGGAGCACTTTCCCGCCCCTCGTCCTGTTGGGGATTAAATGAAGGGACGTGCTCGAGGACGAAAGTAGGAGCTGCTGCCAAAGGGGTGGGCA
>VNJU01004215.1:0-19058 GCA_008042675.1 Drosophila seguyi
TGAGAGCGGGAGAGCCGCTTGAGGAGTGGGATCCTCACTCGTGGGTGCCATTTTGGCATAACTTTGTGCGGTCTCGGACGGAACGGATGCAAGAAATGCGGTCTCCGTGCAGCAGATCGCCGCGGCGGTGAAAATTTAAATCTAATGGAGTTTTCCTTACTCGAGTGCGGAAAATGCAGTGGCGAAAGGTGCTGGAAGGTGTTGAGCCCCCGCAATAAAGTGAAAAAGTGTGAAAAGTAGGAATAAGCCCTTGAAGATTCCAAAATGGTGGCCGAGATGGTGTTGTTTTTGTTGTTTTTTTCTCTGTTTCTAAACCAAAGCCGAGCACAGTGCGTTTAATTTGGCTTGTGAATTTTGTTGTTTTTTTCTATGTGCAAGTCCAACAAGTAAAAAAAAAGCTGCAAGCTGCAAATAGCTGCAACAAATAATGCTTTTTCTTTTTTTTTTCTGTGCGTTTTCGTCTTCGTCTTCTTATTCGACGTTTGGATCTGCAGCAACAACGTGTGTAAGGGTGAGTGAGACAACTCTATTAACTGTTTTTTGGTTTCCTTGATTTTCTGCGCTTTCGCGCGCCATTTTGTATTCTCTCTTCTCCTGCTTTTGTGACGTACAAAGCGGAATCTAAGAGCGAGAGAGACACTTAAAGAGTACGATCCACTTTTAGCTGATGCTCTTAATATACCTTTTTTTTGCAATTTGGAAATTTGTAAATTCTAAAAAAAAGCACGAAATGCAAGCGAAACTTAACTTATATAATTTTACTTCTACTTCAAGCTAATATTTAAGAAAACAAGAAAAAAACTTTATTTTAAAGAGTTTATGGAATATTTTTTTTTAATTTTCGGAGAAACCTTTATACAAATATCACGTATACGCAGTGTTGCCATTTATTTTGAATTTTTAGTTTGGATTTAATTTGAGAAACCAAATCCTAGATTTCTATTAAATATTTAAAAAACAAAAAGTATTTTCCAAAATACGCTATGTTGCCTTTATTTTCTAAAATATAAATAATGATGTAGAAACACAAAGAAAATTGCATAAACAAGTATAAAGTTCAGAGTAAATAAAAATATATAGTCATCTATTTATCCCCAAAATAAACTTCAGTACTGAACACTTTTCCAATTTCCCGCCCAGGAAAAACTCTCCGATTTTTTTCGATTTTCGATTTTTATATAGTAATTTTTAATTGTTTTGCCCGTCATCCACGACTCCGATCAATCGATTTATCAAACAAATCAATCGATCTGCCAGCTTCCGGTTCCGTTTTCGGTTTTGCTTTCGTTCTTTATCGTTTTCGTGTTCTCACCGCTTCCTCTAGTCATTATGTGTATATATATATATATATATGTATATATATATAGTATAAAGTTGATACTCATGCTAAATCGAATCGTCTTGGTTTGCTTCGTTCAAAAAATGTTAGGCTATGCAATACAATTACGTGATCGTTAGTTGAGTTTAACATTTAGTTTTTAGACTGACATCAAACACACAAATATAGTTTATACTTTCTCATCGTTTTTTTTTTTTGTTTTGTTTTTGTTTTTAATATGTATGTACTCGTACTTATATAGGGGTTTGATGCATTATGCGATATCTGATCTGTATTATATTTAGATAGCACTACTGTTTTACACACACACGCACAAGGTTTACAAACGTTATTTATTTTATATTTAGTATTTAATTCAGTTTTTAGTTTAGTTTTTTTTTTTATTGTAAAGAAAATTTCGATTAGTTTCCTTCTTAGACTTAGATTGCTAAAACGTTGGTATTGGCCTATTGTATGATTTATTTTATGCATTTTTTTTGTTGTTCTCTTTTTTCTTTTTGATTTTTTTTTCTGCTTTTGTTTTTATTTTTTTTCTTTATTTTTCAATTGCGAACCCCATTTCTTGTCAAAAGTGAGATCGTTTGGGGCTGTTGTCCAAAGTGTGGGACCAGCTTCTAAGTTTTCTCCGGTAATATGTTCCGATTTTAAGGATTTTCATGCGCTTCTCTGGTTGTTGCTCTTGCTAGGCTATATCACAAAATGTGTTTTTCTCTTTTGTTTTTTTTGTATTTTTGTTATTTTTATTTTTTCATTCACCAAAACTAAATGAGGGGGGCAGAGGAAAGTAAGTAATATAAATAAATGTACAAGTGGCTTAAAAACACCTCAAGATGTGCCTAAAAGCTTGCTACTAAAAAATAAGAGAATTTATAGGCTTACAAATGTATGTTTCTTTTATTAGTTGTTCACTTACTTTTGCCACATTATCGATAATTCGTCGATAATATCGATTTCTCTACATGCCAATCACACTCTTCACTCAGCAATAGAAAAGTTTTGAAAACCAAACACAAACTGGAACATAGTTGGAAAATCTTCTTGAATAAAATGGAATTTTTGATAATTGTATTCAGTTTTATCGCTAGGACATCTACAATTAATCGAATCGGGCCCGAAGCGCCTTCAAGTAAATTTTCAAAGATGATATAATACTATGTATGATAATATTACGATCTTTCGACTTTCCCTTCCTTTTCTATATATGTTTAAGTTGTATTTAATGCTTAATTCGCTTGACACTCTGCAATTGTTTACAAATATTTGCTTTCCTTTCGCTTGGCTAGTAAAAATTAATGCATTTAAAAGTTGGTTCCCCGAAGCTGGGAAACTGCAAAGAGGGACACAGAGAGAAAACAAAACGGATTTTTCCATGAAAATATCTGCCAATCCTGATGCAAATATTTATCTGTTTTAAGAGACTGTGTTTCCTGTGAACCTCGAAAAAAAAAATATTGCTAAAAGTTTCTTGTGAGAGCGATCGCTATTCGCTATTCGCTTGGTTTAAAAGTCGTCTTTTCCTTTGTTTAAAATTTCGACAGCAACTCCTTGTTGATCCTTCGCCCTCGCCCCTCCACGCAAAAGTGTTTGCTGCTCGTCGTGTGTTTGCCCAATTTCTTGTTCAACATCAAATATATATATTTCTATATTATTAAATATATGTATATATTTATATTCCGATTATGTGGTATGCATACGTATGTACAATTCTTTAGCATAATAACTGTTTTCTTTCTCTCGTTCTCGTTCCTTGCCGTTCAATCGTGTGTGTGTGTGTGTGTGTGTGGGTTTTGTGTTCATTTAAATTAGTTAAAAATACAAAAAAATATATGGGCATATATTTATATAAAATACAAAATAAAATATATAATAATAATAAAAAAAAAATAGAGTGAGGGAGGGGGGATAAAATAATGTGGGCTTTTTGTAAAATAGACAACATGTATAGAAATAAATTAATTAATTAGTACAAACTAAGCATAACTTATCGAATTAAGTCGCCCGCGCAAGCGAGCCTACATAACAGAATCTATAGTTATCGTATATTATATATATTTATATATATATATAGGTTTTATGTAAAAAAAAAATGTGTTTTTTTTTTATATCTAATGCCAGGGCGCGCAAGTGCATTTTGCTCTTGTTCTTGTTTAAATTTATTTACTTTGTGTATTTTAATAAAATGATTTCAAGTTTTGCACGCTCTCTCTTTCTTTCTCTCTCTTTTTGCTGTTTCGGTACGACGGTCCTTCTTCTTCCTCTTTCTCGTCATTTCTACTTTCTTTATCTTCTCACTTGGCTACGTATGCAATTTCTTTTTTTCGTTTCTGTTTTAATTTTTATGGTGTGTTGTTGTTGTTGCTTGGTGTTTGGACAATTTTTTCCAACGCCGCCTATAAATATGCTACAAAAAATGGGCATTCAACGTATTTTCGCTGCTCGGTTCTCATTTACGAAAATTGTTGGTGTTTTCTTTTGTTGTTGACTTTTTCTTTGTTTTTGTTTCGTTTTTTTTTTGTTTTTGCTCATTTTCACGAGTTTAGCTTGTAACAAATTGTATTTTTTCTTTTCTTGTAAGTGATTTTCAGCGGTTTACTTGCTGTTTTTTCTTATTTGCTTTTTGTTTCTTTTTTTTTTGTTGCTTACGCCTACAAAATTGTTGTTGTTGCTGTTGCAGTTGTTGTTGTTGCTGTTGTTTGGTCGGTCGTCGTGGACAAAATGCAGAGCAAAAGATGTCTCCGCCTGCCAATGATGCCGTGGCCACAATAAAAATCGTTTGTTTCTCCTTTTTATGTTGTTTTTTCTTTTGTTGTTTTGTATCATCAAAATCCATCCGCAATCGCAATATGCCGCCGATTATCCAACCAAGAGAGAGTTGAGATGCGCCGTGGATGGTGGTTTGGGACACTGTTGGCTGTCAGTACGCAGTTTGTAGTGTCCCAGTTCCCAGGGCTTCATCCATCCACTCAAAAGTGCTCCAAAGCTCTGCGCAGCTTCTTACAGTAAAATGGACATTAAGATTCGCGCTCCTTCTTGACCTTGACCTCCTCGCCCAGAATCGTGGTGATCTCGCCCTGCATGAAGGCCCACGGTATCGTTGAGTTGGCCAACGGACATCGATCGCCACTGGGACAGTACACCTCGTTGCCCAGACCCTGTAAAAGTAGTATTTATTTATTTCACTGTCCAAAAGGATATATATATATATATACTCACATTCTGTCGCTTGATACTCTCGCGGCTGCAGGGGAAACAGAACTTGTGGTGATTCACCGAGGGGCACTGCACAAAGTGCGTATCCTCGAGCCGCTCCTGGCACAGGGTGCACTTGAGCGTGGCATTCTGGGCGGCTGCCGCCGCCGCTGCCGCTGCTGAATTGGATGCGGCACTGCTGCCAGGTGCTCCGCCCAGACTGCCGCCACCGCCGCCTCCCGCTGATCCGCCGGTAGCCAAGGGTGTGCCACCGCCGCCGCCGCCCTGACTGCCACTGCTGCCAGGACCGGGATTCACGGATCCGCCGCTGCCATTGCTGCCCGATGGACCACTGCCGGCCGGACTACCATCACCGGTCACCGTATTTTGCGCCATCGAACCGGGACCACCTACGGCACCATTTCCTCCTGCGCTGCCGGAGCCGGCACTGCCACCCGGTCCTCCGCTGGAGCAGCTACTCAACTGTCCACTGCCACCGCCTGTCGGTCCGCCCAGGGATCCGGCAGCACCGGCTCCGGCGGCACCACCGCCGCCGCCTCCACCTCCTCCTCCTCCACCGCCGCCAAGACCGCCCGCCACCACCGCCTGGCCGGGATTCGAGCCGCCAACCTCGGAGCTGGTAACTGTGGTGCTGGACACATGACGGGAGCCTGATGAGCGACGTCCCGACGAGGAGCCTGTAATGAACATAGGAATATTAGAATCCAGTTAAGTTTTAAAAGTAGAACTAGAACTTGTTTGAGTGTGTCTAAAGGTGCCACAAAAAATTGAGGTGCAAAAACTAACCCGAGCTGTTCGGCGAGTGTACACTGCGCGGGGGCAGCGGTCCCGAGGGCGGGCTCGATCCATTGCGTCGACTGGCCGGGGACATGTGCTCTGGAATGTACAGATCGAGTGGAGTCGGATTAGGAATGGTCATTCGGAGGGATTAAGCTTGATTCGGGGCTGGTCCTGGAGCGTACTTGTAGTATTGGAGAGTACAGAACAAGGGAACCAATAACAAAGTAAACAAGTGAACAAATAGCCAAGTGGAATAGTGCAAAAATGAACAAGTGAACAAGTTAGGAAAAAAATAACTAAACTGTTTAACGTTTAAGTGAAAAATGAATCAACCTTCAATGAAGCAAATGAACAAGTAAATGATTTTTTCTTGTCATTCCCTATCCAATAAAAAACAGTGCATAAAATTAACAAAATGAAACAAATGAACTAAAACCCCATCCAACTAGTTAAAAGGGAAAGAAAATGAACTGGTGAACAAATGAACACATTTCTCATGTTCATTCACTGGTCCGAAATCTCGTAAGTCAAGTGCAATGCATAGTGGGCCTTGGCCCCAAATAAGTATTACCACACCCACCGACAGCCCATACAGGCAAGGTCGACATAAAAGACAGTCTGTACTATACACATTTTTAAGATTTGACAAGCCCCCTTCAACATGTAATATTTTTAATTGAGATCAAACCTTTAGGATGATTATTAATCATTTAAAAATATGTATATATTTTTTTGGGCTCAATTTTATTTTCCTACCACCACTGTAAGTCGTATAGGTGTAAATATTTTGCAAAATCGAGTAAAGAAGCAGAACCGCTTTCATTCAACGAGATTCTGCTTTCGATTTTTCATGCAAATGAATTAAAAAAAAAAAAACAAAAATTGAATCAAATTCGCTGCACATGTTTTTTTTTTTTCATTTGTTATTGTTGTTTTTTCGTCAAGAGTAATTTTAGAACTTGGCACGAAACATGTTTCTAGATTTTTGTGTGTGCGTGCATATAGGCTAACAGTCATGGTACTTATAATAGCACATTTTTACTTTTTTTTCATTTACAGGGAAAATAAACAAAAATTTATGGACCTAATTGTTTTCCAATAAAACATTTTTTATATTTTAAATTGTTTAATTTTTCCTAGTAATTTTATTTTAAATTATATTTTAAAATTAATTTTGATAAACTTATTTTTCCATTTGTCTTTTTTGTCTTTATGATAAAACTGCAATTATTTTCGCACCACCACTGTATATATTTCAGTATGCAAACATACACATACATATATGTACTTTAATATTTTGTTTAATTTGAATATAAATTTTGTAATTTTAAATAATAATTATTACTATTATAAGATAAAAAATAAATAAATGAAAACCTTTCGAAAATCCTTGATTAATTGCTAATTGTTGATAAATTGTTAATGAATTGTTGATGAATTGTTGTACATATGTACATTTTTATATAAACTTGGCAACGGCAGCAATACACCGGCTCAACAACAGCAAATGCGACAGCACCAGCAGCAGCAATAAAAACAAAAACAACAAGTTTCATTCACCATAGCCATAAAATGTGACGTCACAAGCCGCGGCACGATTGCGTGTCATTCTTGTTCTTATTTCACCGTTTCGGTCCCAGTCTTCTTCTTCTTCGTTGGCTTTCGTCAACGAAACGAAATGGAATCGATACAAGGCGAAATGAAACAAAACGCTGCTGCGCATACGTCACAGTCAGAAGAGCGAGAGAGGGCGAGAAAGCTGCAGCCGGTTTCGGTTTCCCCTCTCATTCGCTCAGTCGTTTTGTTATTTTTTTGCATGCCAGGCATGCAATAATGTGTATGTACACCAGACACACATACACACTCTTGCAGTTTTGTTTTGACTGTGCTTCGTCGTGCGCTGCTTCTTCTTCTCCTTTTGCTTTATTGTTGCTGTTAACGCGCTGTTAGCAGGGTTGTCGGATATTTATAAAATATCGTATCGAAGATATTTTTGTATCAATTAAGAAAATGATATTTTAAAAATATCACTTAAAAATAACGATATTTGTGATATTTTTTGTTTAATGAAATTAAGAAAAAAATATCTCAAAATCAATATTTGGATAAACAAAATATCTTGATATAAATATATAATTTTTAAAGAATAATATCGATATATTTATATATTTTTTTAGAGATTATCAACAACCCCACTTTTTGGCTAGTATAATTATTTTTTCGTTGTTTTGCATGCAGCACGCGCACGCGTAGCTGCTTGATATTGAAACAAAAAACAACAGCGGCGAAAGGAAGAGGCGAAAACAGTACATATAAAAATCGAATAAAGAAAATGGGGAGGGGACAAAAGAAATAACGAACAAATTTAATTTGTATGCCCAACGGACGATGGCACATTGCTCAAATGTCGACGCTTGTCAGTTTGCCGGCGGCGCACAGTGGGCTGCATACGAAATTAAGCTCGCACATATGCGCCAGTGTGCTGTTATGTTTATTTATTTGATAAACTGTTGCTCGCATGCTGTTGTTGCTTTGCGTTCGCTAAATTGGCAAAAGGCGAAAACGAAGAAGAAAAATGCAAAAACGGGTGGGGTACGGGGGGGTTGTAGGAGGAAGACTTCGTGCATGTTGTGTGGCCCCAACACGTACACATTCGTTAGGACGTGTGCGTGTGTATTTATAGCATTTGTTTATACAGTGCAGGCTCGCTGCAGTGAATTAATAATTCACCAAATAGCGCCGTGGGTCACTGTAACAATCGCCAAAGTAACACAAAAAAAATTACACCTAAAAATTACAAATTGCTCGTTTTATCTTTGATATAAGCTATGCATGTATTTATGTATATACATCATAAGTGTCAAGTGTTCACTCTTTCGAACGGTCACTGTACTAAACTTGTGCAGAGTTGGAGAACACCAGCAGCAGCAATAATTGCCAGGCGAACGAAAGCCCTGTCGCACTCCTGCACAGTTGCACAGCTGCATGTGCGTGGCCCATTGAGAAGAATGCAGAGATAGAGTGGGTCGGAGGGAGATAGCATGCACGGCACATACAGTTTCAAGTGCTACGCACAGTGGTCGAAATGCAGACAAAACAAAATTTTATTCTATAAGGTCAAAAGTAAGAAAGGAGGTTTTGGTTTTGTATAAAATTAATTGAGAATTTCGAAAATAATTGAACCAATTTTAATCTTAAATTTATTCCCTTCTTTATTAATTTAATTATGCACATTTCCCGAATTTCAGCATCTGATTAATTTTATATCCAAGCTACTATCAGTACAATATTACTCATAGAGAAAAAAATTCATCTTTAAATAATAATAAATCCTTCAGAAGAAACCATATCATCATTACTCTGTTGTTTTTCCCACGAACCCACTGTAATCAGTTTCAGTTTGCTGCATTCGAACTTCACTTGACTGCAACTTCGCTGTAATCTATTTTTGAAACAACTTTTATATACACTCGGATAGCTACATATAGCGCTGTTCAGTGCATATAGGATCCATCCGATATTCCCCAATGTTTATTTGTTTTTCATACATTGGGAGCCGAAACCAAAAACAAACAAATTTGCGCGATGTGCGATCCGAGTTCTCCGTATCCCCCGAATGTGAGGAGACCTATTTATAGATTTTAGTTTAGGTTTTTGTGCTCACAACACACATATTGCCTGTCTATGGAATATTTTTGCGATATTCCATGTTTATAGTTTCCCTTTTTTTTTTCCACACTACTTTCGCTTAGAATGAATCATTTGACAATTTATTACAAATTTTCGAGAAAGAGAAAAACTGAAAAACTGAACCGTACCGGGGGCGAAAAGTATAAACAAATAAATATTTATACAATGTTGTGTATTTGAAACGAGAACCACACGGTTTGTAGTCGCCTTCCAATGAATGAAACCAAGCAGCGGCAGCAGCAGCACCACACCCAATGGCTGCCCACATCACCACCCCTTCTTCCTTTACTTCCCCACAGTCTTCCTTTTCTTAAAAGCCTTCTTTTTTCATGGGTATTGATAGGAGAATTTCCCCTGGGGAAGGGGAATTGTTTACGAAACAGCATATATATAATTGAAAATTGGTGCGTAATCGGAATTATGACTCTGACCTTCTACTTATTATTCCACAGCTCCCACTCATCTCAACTAATATGGGGTACTTCCAACTTGTCGGCTGTTTATCCCAGCAGCGTGCCAGGAATTGTGAAAATAGCAATTAGTCTGGATTATATCAAAGGAGAGGCATACATCCTATTTAACTTTGATAAGAGATTAGGTTTTTGTTGACTAATGCGTTTTATTTAAAGTATTTCACAAATATATTGGACGATAAAGAAAGCCTTTTTGATAAGTAAAAATATTTTTAATACATTCATCATGCGTGATTAGAAATAAACCTTATCAAAAGCTTTGTGCTTTATCAATTTATTGTATTGTAATATCGTTTAAGAAGTTATTAGACCCATATGACATTTAATAGGTAACCGAATTATGTTGGTATTACATTTAACAAATGTTTAAAGGGGAAAGGAAAAAGCTGTTAGACTCTGGTTCGGCGATTCAATATAATGAAAGATTGCCTTAAGTGGGAATACGTTTTCAAGTGGGATCCAATCGCTTTCCGCAACAGCAACCAGAAAAAAAATCTTCAAAGGCATTTTACATTCGTGTTTATTTAAAGTAGAAAACTTTAACAAGAAACAGGAGAGAGATATAATGAAAAATAAACAAATGCTTAAAGGCGGCATGGGCATGGGAATGTAAATCGACGGACGAATAAGTAGTATTGCGACCCGGTACAGTGCGTCGCTATCAGTCAAAGTTGGCCATGGTTGATAAGATAGGCTTGAGTAGGACCCCGGCGGTGGACGGCATCGGCCACTTAACAATTTTAGATAAGATAAACAAAACAGCTGTGTGTATAAAGCGCGCCCAAGAGCAAACGAAAGTGGCATGGACATGAAAAGGGAAATGGAATTTCAAATCGAAATCTTGTGTACCCTGTACTTAAACTTCCCCCCGGAATCTCATCTTATCTCAAGACGGCTTTCATAAAAAGAAAAAGAAAAAAAAACTGAGCTTATCAAAAGACAGCCATAAAATCGGCATGATCTCACTGCAAAGATCAAGAACCTCTAAAAAAAAAGAGGCCAAATCAGGGAAAGGCAGGAAAAAAGGACACAAAGGGAAAGTCATTGATTAAATTGGTCACACTGGTCAGCCTTAGATCTGGAGGACCGAAAGCATTAGAGAGAATGTAATGTAAGGAGCAGTATAGGCGTTTTTTGTGGCAAGACTATATATAATATATATTTTTAGTAATGACTGCTTAAAAACGCTCTCAAAGATTAGAAGCTACAGTGATTACAGCGTGATTAATTAGAAATTAAAAAAGTATTCATTATTTCTAATGAACATTTGGCAATTTTCTTTAATTTATAGTTCCAAGAAGGCAATCAGAAAACTTTGATTTCATAACGATTCTGAATATGTTAAATACAACATTTAAGATCAGTTCTCTTATCAAAACATATACCCGGAAAAGCAGTAAAAGCAAGAAATCCACTTTAAAAAACAAAAAAAAACCCAACATTTTTAATCATAGAAATGTGGAGTAAATTTCCAAAAATGTTGATAAATCAAACCAATACCAATTCCGGCATCTATCCATCAATAATCGATCAGTTTTCAGTTATCAAGAAAGCGGCGATAGTATATCATATCTGGCTTTTAGCGGCGACTTTAATTCAGGACGCTGCTCTTTCCGTCTATTTGCTCTGTGGGTCGCATGTTTTGGGGCTTAGTTCCTTATCGAGCAGTTGTTTTGCTTATCAACTAACCACATGGTCGGGTCCCTGAGATATGATAAGATATGGTCCCATTCCCAGTCAGGCCCTGGTGCAATCTGCGCCGATAAGTTTATCGCAGCTTATCGCCGCATATACTAAGTGCCAACCTCATTGACACTATCTAGGGAATAGCAAATAGAAAGGCTAAAGATAACTTTTAATACTCTTTCAGAGCTTTGTGTTTTCCCCGCTCAACTAATTTGACTTAAATATAATTTCTTAACTACCAGCAATTCTTTAAATTGTGATTTATGAAATTCTTCTTAAAAAATATCAAATATCAAGAACCTGTGAATTATTATAATTGGGAATTTCAATCCAGTGATAGAATTTTAAAAATTATTTAATATGATTAGCATTTTATACTGCTTTAGACCTATCTATACATAAAAAATAACATTAATAAATTCAGAACATACGTATTTATTGTATTTATAATTGCCCATTTCTACTGTAAAAAAAAATACTATTGCCGTGACCGCAGCTGTATCTAATCAGCGGCAGAGAGCAGCGCCTCAACTACATCGCCTTCACGTGTTTTAACGGTTAACAGCGCCCAAGCGCACTCCAGCTAGCTATCCCGCTCGCACTCCCGCCCCGACCCGACCGAAGATGCTGCTGCTACTGCTGGCTGCTGTTGCAGCTGCACCGAGGCACGCAATGTCTAATTAGGAGAGAGGGAGAGGTACTCTCCGCACTCTTTGCACCAAAAGGAAAGCACGAACAAATTCCTGGCGAACGCATTGGAATGGTCAGTCAGTAAATGCATGCATACATACACACGAACTAGATACACGCACACACAGATACACTTAGCCGGCAACACGAAGCGCTGAATGAAACGAAACGAAAAGGAGGGTGTGAAGTGGGAGTGCGAGTGGGGGAGGGGGTGGCGCGCGCACGTTGCCGTTCCACTTCATACATATACATATACACATTCATACATATTTGTACAATTTTTCCTCTGTACACCGAGAAAATGTTTGTTATATTTTTAGTATATACACAAACGGAATATATATGTATGCATTTTTATGTGTATGTACCCGAGTTGGTATTTTTTGTTGTTCTTTTTTTTGGTAATGAAACGAATACACACAGGAAGAAGCAGCAGCGTAACGTAAATACAAAACAAAAACGAATTTGGCACAGTGGGCGGGAATAATATACCACAAGTGACAAAATAAGACCTTTAGTACATGTTTTAGTGCCATTATTTAAGCTTTTTAAGCTTAAATATTTTATATTGCATTACCTAATTTTAATCTTAATTCTTAAAAAAATTGAAAGTACTACTAATTTGGCAAATAAGAAAAGAAATTATTACATTTACAATTTTTTTCCCCTCTAAGACCATATTTGTCCCACTGTTTGATGACGGCATCGGTATGAGCAAAAAATTTGTTGTTTTTTCCTTAGCTTTTTTTTTCTTGTTTTGGGGAACGTTGTTGCTGTTGTTGGATTTTTGTCACTGCAGCTCGTTCCGTAATTCGTATACCAACTAAAATTTATCTACACTCTGGTTCGTTCGCTAGCTGTGTATGTGTGCCGTGTTAGCTGGTGTGTGTGTGCAACTTGTTATCGCATAGCGTAAAACGGCGCAGAAAAGGCTGGAAGCAGCGAAGGAAGAGGAAGAAACGGCAAAAGAAGAAGCAGAAGCAGCCGACGAAGCAGAAGCGAAAACCAAAACAAGTTTAATGACGTTTTGCGCGCGCAGCCAAGAAAAAAAGGCAACACACATACGCGAGCGCACACACAAACGAGAAAACCAGTTTGCAAAGAAGAGGAAGAGTGAGCTAGAGAGCGAGCGAGCGGGCGAGCCAGCTAAAGAGCGGGAGAGCGAGAACATTACAACGTCTCTGTTTTTATTACATTCTGCGGCATTTTTGTTGTTGCTGCTGCTGCTGCTGCCGTTTCGTCTTGTGTATTTTAGCTTTTTGCGTTTTTGTTCTTGCAATTACGATTACGTACGTGCATGTAAGCGAACGTGTTTGTGACTGTTCCTGCACGTAGGTGTGTGTGTATGTGTGTATGCATGTACATATATGTAAGGAGTGTGTATGTTTTCCCTATATATTTCGGGATGTGCGCATGCCTTTTAATGGCAAGGGTTGGCAGCCCCTTTTTATTCGGTTCGGCGGAGGAGGGTTGCAAAATGCGTTTCCAACTAACATTTATTTTCCTGCCTTGCCTTTTTTCGGCCTTTTGACCGTTCGGCGGCTGTTCGGATGTGTGTGTGTGTTATACATACACACGCATCTGCAAGATAAGAGCCGAGCGCTGATAAGCAGCAGCAGCAGCAGCGTTATCTAATCTCAACACCCCGCTTCGCATATCACACACACACACATATGCACGCACTGATAATAGGGTCCCTAACCAGGAGATAAGGAATAGAGGCAATCACGCCGTTTCATTCTGGCCTGAATATCTCTATGTGCCAGTTTGGCTGCCCTGCCTTATCGCTAGCATTCGTCGCTCCCTCTCTCGTACTCCCACCACTCCCACAGCAGCACCAGCACCAGCTAGAGCGGGATAGCCAGCAATCCCTTTCTTCTTTGCCTCGATCGCAGGCTCTCCAGACTCTCTACTTCTACTTCTTCTCCACTCTAGGCAACGGTAAACAAATACAGTGGGCGCCCCTGAGCTCTGCTTACACTTCACATATTTTAGCTTATTGAATTTATACGCTTTCAGGCGGGACATTGGGTAAACTATTTATTGGCATTGGCAACCTGATAATCTGATAACATTTACCGGGAATTTCTAGAAATTGGAGGGAAGTTCCCAATAATGAATCTATTACTTAAATTTCAAAGGATTTATAACTGGAAAAGCTAAAATTTCTTGCGAAAACTAAATATTTGAACCAACGGTTGGTAGATTTTCAAACTTGTAAAAGTCGCTCTGCCTAGAGTAATCACTGTGGTCCAGACGAAGTAATCGAGGGGGAACAGCCCTATTATCCCAGACGTTCTATTGATCAGTGGGACTGATAGTAACGGTTATAATATATATAATTTATATATATATATACAGCTATTTCTAGTAATTTTTACTGATAACAAGTAAAGATTTGAAAGATTACATCTTACGATTTCTTAAAATAACAGGTTTATTGCGAATTGATACTATTTCAATTCCAATTGACTTCGAATAGCATTTGAAATAGATAGTTTGGAGATTTTCTTTTCCTTTTCCGGAAAATTTAATATGCATCAACGAAACGTAACCAAAGTGGGGTTGAGACCTAGCACAGGGGTGGCTTGTCGACTTTTCCTACGACTCCCGTATATGTACAAGTCGCTTGACCAGGTGGGAGGGGCCTTGAACTTTGGACAGCGAAACTCTTCTTTCTCTCCACATCTTGTTCCCTCACCTGCTTTGAAGGTCGAGGCATCGAAACTGGGCGCTCGCACCGGCTGCTGCTTGTCCCGCAGGCCGCCCAGCTGTCGCTCCGGCACATAACTGACCGCCGCCGGCAGGGATTCGCCGCGCGTTAACGGCGGCCGGCCACCTCCAGCGGGATCGTCCATGGCGCTGCGCTTAACACCTGGCGGACCGCCACCGGCGCCCTGGACAGCCGATAGCGATGTCGCTCCGTCCGGCGCCAGACCGTGCTGCGCCTGCTGCTGGGCCACGTCCACGTCCACGTCCTCGCTGGGCGGCCTCTTCAGGTTGACGGATAGAGCGGGCGGTAGATTGCTGCCTCCACTGGACGGCGGTCCTCCTCCTCCGCCGCCGCCTCCTGATGGCTGTCGCGCCGCGTTCGGCGGCAAATGGTGGGGTGTCATGTGTGAGATGCGGACGGGCCGCACGCCGCCGCCGGGTGCATCCTCCAGCTTGACGGGATAATCCAATGGCGGACCAATGCGTGGTACGGGCATCTGGTAGGCGGCCGCAACGGCGGCCTGATGATGATGGTGGGCGGCAGCGGCTGCGGCGGCCACGGCCGAGCCAAGGGACAGTGGGCCGCCGGCGCCGGAGGGACCCGGTCCAGGGCCAGGCGGTGCACCGCGATGGGAGCCCGGTCCTGGACCAGGCACGGGGCCAACTTGTAACTGCTGTTGCGCCTGCTGCTGCTGCTGCTGGAGGACCACGGCAGCGGCGGCGGCCGCCACGGAGGAGACCTCGCCGTTTTCGTGGGCACGCTTGCTGGCGGGATGCAGGCGCTTCATTTGGCGGGCGGCGTCCAGCACCGCCTCGATGCGATCGGCGCCCTCGTAGTTGACGCAGCCGCGGCACACCGCCTCCGAGAAGTCGCTGATCATGGCCCAGGGCATGCGGGGCAGGTCGCACAGATAGCAGTGCTGGCGCTTCGTTTGCAGCGACATGGCTGGAATAACTGTTTCTTTTCCGCTTGTTTCGTTTCCTCGCCTTCGGCTTCTGCTTATGCTTTTGTTTTTATGTTTTCATCGTGTGTTTTTTCTCTTCCTTATATTGATTTTTGCACACGCACACACACGCACACGGGCGCACGCATTTTCTTCTTCTGCCACCCGAAAAAACAAAAAAAATGTTTAGCTATTGCGCTGCGCTGTCCGCACACAAACACACGCGCATGCACACACACACGTCGCTGCTGCTGCTGCTGCTTGCATGCGGTGGAGCAGGAGAGAGAGAGAGAGTCGGTGAGAGCGAGAGAGGGAGACACGTACACGACGCCAACAACGTGGAGGAACGAACGGCAACACAAAAAACGGAGAACTGGGCGACGCACAGATTAACGGAAAAGTCAACTGGCGATTCACCATTAATTTTTCCCGATTTTCCTGCTATTTAACCGCCACACAACGCCTTCGCTGCAAAATTTTTAATTCAATTTTTTCCGTTTTCCCGGCGGAGCGGCACGGACGTGACGTCAGTTGTGTACAAAAAATTTTTTTTCAAGAAATCCGAGTGCGCGCTCGTATTTATAGGTTTTGTCCAGAGTAGAGGTGCAGGAAATATCGATGGAAACATCGATACATCGATGTCTTGGAACATTTTAAGAGAATCGATGTATATTTTTGACTATCGATGTTTCTGCACCTCCAACCAAACAGGCAAGCAGTGCTGCCAACTCTGCGGGTTTTTAAAAACGGCTAAACAAACCTTATAATAGCTATTATTAGCTAAAAAATTCTGATTGGTAGTAAGAGCTCGAATCTAAATCAAATAATTCCAAATAATAATACTATATGTAAAAGCTTTAAAATGGTTGAACTTAAGCAACATTTGCTTGGAAAATAACTAGAATTTCCGCTAGCCGCCGTTATATATATTTATATTTATATATATATTTAGCATGTGCCACTTAAATACAGTGGGAAAATTCCTAGATTGACAACACTGGCTCTCTCGAGAGTTGGAGAGCGTGTGTCTGAGAGTAAGAGTTGTCTATGTAATCGACATATCGTGTAATCGATTGTTCAATGGGCTTCTTAAGCACTGCTTTGCCAGCCGTGCCAATAGGAACTCCACAGACGCGAACCAGGTTTAAAATCACGGGTTTCTTATCGCAGTTTTCCACCCATACACTGACAAGAAAATAGGTAACACGACAAACATTACTGGCTTTTTTATATGGCCAATCTTAATTCCTTTTCACAAAGGAAATACACGGCCAAAAAAATTTGGTAACCTTAAAAGGTTTTGTAGATATTCGGACATGCTTCTATGTTCGGCAACTCGGCTCGTCAGCTGTTTTCACGCAGGGAGAATAATCTCCCCAAAAGGCGCCCACTAGTGACGAAAGCCGCCCCCGGCCCCAACCTCCCACTTTTTCTCTATGCTTGGTATATATACCATGTAAAGTTCGTGTCCTGCGATGGATACACACAATGTGTGTATGTATGTATGTATGTAGGTGGACCTTGAATACGTCGTCGCATGTGCTATCTTCGTCTCGCTCCCGCTGGATCCTGGGCGAACCATGGTCTGGGACAAATTCCAAATTCCACGACCCGGCTATATGCCTGTGCATGGATATGTAAGTGTGTGTGTGTGTGTGCATGTACAACCTGTCGATGGCTGCTCTCCGCTTGTATGCGCTGCAAAAAGCTTCCTGGAAGAAGCGATGCGGAAAAGGAGCACACACACGTACAGGTAACGGGGTCTCGGGAAGGCACCACCAGGCCCTCTTTTCCAGCCCCCCTATGAATATGCACACACAGAAAAGCTGCCAAGAATAGAGTTAGCGGATTAAGTCAATAAATTTGCATTTTGCCCAATGAAAAACAGGAATAGTTTTTTGAGAAATATTATATTTTTTTTAATATAAATTTCAAGTTAATCTATAAAATTATTAAGACTTAACTATTTTTAGAAATATAATAATCCATATTTGGCCACAATCACCAAAAATAAGGTATGATTTCAGGCAATTTGTTGATAATTTAAAAATAATAAAAACAGTTATTCAGCTTTAATTTAATTTAAATATCGCGCCGAATGTGCAGAGTGCCCATTGACTTTTTCGTTTATAATGTCAAAACAGTGCTTTTAGCTTTTCGCTTTCCCGCTTGTTAACAGCTATTTTCTAGTGGCAGCAATTTGCACGAGTTTGCACAGCCGCCAAATCAGCACTTTTAAAATAAGATATTATCAAAGAAGAAGTATTTAGGCATTTAAAGTGCACAATTCGGTTATAATGGATTGTATAATTTGGGAATTAGTTTCCTGCAATATGGCAAAAAAGACGAAGTTCACGGCAGACATATTTTTTACTTATTAAAGAAGTTAAAAAATAGCACATTTATTGTGTACAAATTAACGGCGCTTCCTTCTCTATTTTTAGTTCTCTATTTATCTCTCAGCAGCAGCAGCAGCCTCAGTCTGTTTAAATTAATAATTGACCGTTGCTTATGCGTACCTTTCCCAAAAAAACCCAACTCCACACCGATCCAACCCAATCAGAAATTTCAAACCAAATTCTCTCCTTCCTCCGCAAAACCAATCTCATTCACAAAATGTAGTTCAAAAATGCAAAATGTAAATTTGTAACCGCCCAGCAGCCCAGTCGCCCACAGCAGCAGATGTTCTTAATTAATAAGTTAGCCCTTATTTTATAACCAATATTTATCGTTATATAAATAAATAAGTTATATTGCGCTTACCGATCAGCTTTGTATATAGAATTAGAATAATAGTCTTGGTTCGGACTTACCCGCATATTCCTGGTTCGGACTTACCCGCATTTGAGGATACTCGGTTAATTTTCGTTGCCACATTCCATACTTGGCCAATATTCATCGATAATAATTTTTTCCTTTCCAGTGCAGAGGTTGTTATTGTTGTACACACGCGATTATTAGCACACGATTATTAACGCACGATTATTAACACGCGATTACTATCGGACGATGATAAACACGCGATTACTAACACTGACGTGGCGGTGGCGCGAACGATTTGAAAGCCGCGAGCATACTGAGGCTGCAGCGGCGAGCCGCCTCTGCTTATAGGTGTATGAGATGGATAGAGAGCGGTCGATCGAGAGAGAGAGAGACAGACTGCGGCCGCTGAGGCTTCAGCGGTGAGCCGCCCCTGCTTATAGGTGTGAGCGATGGTTAAAAAAAGACAGATCGAGAAGAATTGGTTATATCGTCTTTATTCGATATATCCCAGCTTAAGCATTAACTCTTGTAACAAATCTTGCTTGTGCTGTTGTTTGTTTACATAAATATATGAGCGAGGCCGCACGCTTGGTATATGACGTGTCCCAATAATTTGAGATCGAGAGTGAAATGGCCGCTCAGAAAGCGCCACTCACTGATTGCATGAATTGTTTATGTTATTTGAGAGCGGCACCGGCTGCTACGGCTACGTGGCCGGATGTGGATTGTTTACATTGAATCGGCGTGTGATGGCCTATATATTTTTCATAT
>VNJU01004216.1:0-11389 GCA_008042675.1 Drosophila seguyi
TTAATGCATTATTATTATTATCTGTATTATATATTGAGAATATTCATGAAGTAAGAATTGTTATAAGAAATTTTTATATTTATATTGTGGGGGAAAATGTATTTAAAAAAAATATCAAAAATATCAAATATATCGATATTTATGAGTGATATTTTAAATATTATCATTATTTTTGATATTTTTAAAAATATCCGACAACCCTAAAATGAAACAACCAAAAATGCGTAATCGATTTACGGCTAACCTCAATTAGTGATGTTTTGAAAAAACACACACGTATGGTAACACAGATATAACACGAATCCACAATAGGCAAAACAATAATATTTTTCCTTTTTAGATTTTCACTAAGAAAACTCGTTTCATTTTAACAAAGAAATATTGTTTCATAAAAAATGTTCAGCAGTCAAATATTAAACGAATATCGATTTCGGCCTTCTGTGGTGTTTGTTTTTTTTTTACATTTGTAGCTTAAAACGAATTTTTCTATTCTCTAGTTATCAAAGATTTTTCGAATTTTTACATAGCATTGTCGAAGCTCCCAGAAAATACGAACTCAACAGAAGAACCCCTCCCAATTCGGAGGTCTGGAAGTCAAGTTATCTCCGTTCAAACATACACAAATTTTTTTTTTATTTATATAGATTCTTTTTATACCCTTGCAAGGTATTATAATTTTAGTCAGAAGTTTGCAACGCATGAAGAAGATATTTCCGAGCCTATAAAGTACATATATTCTTGATCAGCATCAACAGCCGAGTTGATCTAGCCATGTCCGTCTGTCCGTTTGTCCTTCTGTCCGTCTGTCCGTCTGTCCGTCTGTCCGTCTGTCCGTCCGTTTCTACGCAAACTAGTCCGTCAGTTTTGAAGCAATCTGAATGAAACTTTGCAGATAGACTTTTATATGCTCTCACTACTATATAAGTCGGAACCGCCCGGATCGAACAACTATATCATATAGCTGCCATAGGAACGATGGGTAAACTTTAATGAAAAAAATTACAACTTGGACAATTTTTAAGATCTTTGCATAAAATTTGAGATTTGGCCATTTTGTTTTTTTTATCAAAATCGAACAACAATATCATATAGCTGCCATAGAAACGATCGATTTTTAAGAAAAAAATCTAACTAAGCCAAATTTTCACATATTTTCATAAAATTTTAGATTCGACCCGACCGTTTTGTATCATTCTAGAATTTCGGTTTTAATTTTATCAAAATCGGACAACACTATATATTATAGCTGCCATAGGACCGATCAAAAAATTTTGAGAAAAAAATCTAACTTAGCCAATTTTTTCACATATTTTCATAAAATATAAGATTTGACCGTTTTGTATCATTCTAGAATTTTGGTTTTAATTTTATCGAAATTGGACCACTATATCATATAGCTGCCATATTAACGATCGGAAATTTTTGAGAAAAAAATCTAACTAAGCCAATTTTTCACATATTTTCATAAAATACAAGATTTTACCGTTTTGTATCATTCTAAAATTTTGGTTTTAATGTTATCAAAACCGGACTACTATATCATATAGCTGCCATAGGAATATATATATCTGTTTGGCTTTGTTGCTCGCAACATTTTTCACTAGCAACATTTTTTTTGGCAACATTTATTTTATGACAGTACCCGAAAAAGCGCAAAAGTGAAAACATTTTTCTTCTTCTTCTACTTACTGCAAGGGTATTTAAACTTCGACATGCCGAAGTTTGTTTTTACTTTTTATTTAAAAAAGTTTTTACGGTTAAATAAAAACGCCATTTTGTGATTTTTGAAAGAGGTCCATCCAAGCGGTCGGCTAGCGTCGATCCGAATTTGTCTTATATTTTATCTTTCTGTATATGTGGGAGTTCTTCTGAACTGAATTCTGCCATATTCTTTGTCCACAGAAACAGAACTTTAGATTATAATTTCTCCTCGATAGTGGGAAAGATTTTACGCGAATTTAAACCTACTGCGTAGGCTTTTACTAGGTATTTGGCCCAAAGGTTTTGCCTTGTGATTTTATTTACACAGAAGAAGCTAGAAGATTGCCAAAATGGGTTCGAAGCTTATAGGCTCCTGAAATTTCGTAAAAATCTTTGTTAAGATACTAGAAAATGTAAGCTCATTTTTTTTTATTGACCTCATTTATTTTGTTTGAAAAAATATATATATATATCCAAAAAATGTTAAAATATGTAGAAGTGGAATAGTAAGTGTGTGGAATTGTTTTGTGTGTTTGAAAGTAACCGCGCAGTGTAAAGTGTTGTCTAACGTCGATTTGGGATGTTTGTTGTTCTTGTGTGTGATGGGCAGAGTTATGGAACCCTTCTACAGACACAACAATAGCTAAAATGTGTATTGTTTAACTGGCCGCCATACTTGAGGAGCATATCGCTATGATGCAATGCAATGCATTGATATCGGTGCGATGGTTGTCTTATGTCAGCATTGTAACTCACGCAAATTCCCAAATAAAAGTCCAGGGTTATGCTGTGCTGATGGAGAAGTTGTTCTACCATCATGATATCCTTCACCAGAGCCATTGCCATCTCTTCTGTCTGGTGATGGTGCCGTTTCCAAACATTCATTATTATGCTAATAATTGCTTTCAAATGACTTATTTCGGTGCTACCAATGTTATTGAAGATAATTTCATGCCAACCGTCAAGGTAATTTCTATTTCGACTTTTGCTGCAATGGACGATCGTTACACACAAGACAATAATATAAAAAATACTTATCATTATCGACATCACATTTTCATCCAGAAAAAACATACAATTTTATTGATTCGTAATTTGTTTATGATTCATAGTGCTTTGACAACAGTTCATTTACCTTCATTTCACCAGATTCAAGATCAAGTTTATCATAAAGTGGGTTCACTGTTCCCAGTCCCAAGTTCGCATAATCGCTTGCTTCAGTTTTTTCATGGAAAATTCACCGCGAGAAGTGGAACATCAATGTGTTCACAATGGGAATGTGAGAAAAAACATTGTTGAACAGTTTCAAGCATGTCTTGCAACTTTTACCAGTATAATGTGTTAGTTCATTTGTTCAAACCCGCAATTGAACATATGCCTTCAGATAAACACAAAATTGTGATAAAAGCAGACAAAGTGCCAGCTAGCCAACATCGTGGCCGTTTCAATGATGAAGTTGCTGTCATCGTTGTTGGTGAAAACGTGGAATCACTTGACATTGTCTTGCAACGACGCACCACCAATCAATTGCAACGTATATACGAAACGCATCGATCGCATCCGTTCATGTTTTGGCAAGGTGAAGACGGATACTGCTTTCAAATAAAACAGGTCAATAAGACTACAGGTGAATAGTAATGAATTTTCAAAAATATTTAGCAAAAATATGAAGACTGAACTTTTATTTTACTTGCAGCAGTGGAAACCAGTAAGAAAGTTAGGTCAATGAAGCGAATAATGATACGTGAAAACAAAGACAACCACACTTTGAAATTTCGTCGCCTGTTTCATTAATACATCGTTGACAAATATGTTAACTCTTGACACAGAGCGGTTGACTTATATTCGGTTGAACTAAGGCAAATTACGATTGGAAGAGTACATCCATTTGGGGGATGCAATTCAGTCGGATAGGAATGTGAATAATGTTGGTCGAATGACAACACTGTCATCAACATACACTGGAAGACCACGTCATATACGCCCAAGATGTCATGTCGTATGTTCGCAAATATGGTCGACCTGATTTGTTTATCACATTTACCTGCAAACCCAAATAGACTGAGATTAAGAAAATTCTTTTTATTGGTTAAACATAGGTTGATCGCCTTGACATTACGGCCCGAGTTTTCAAGCAAAAATTAAAGGAATTATGGATTTTATCTCGAAATACAATGTCTGGCAAAACTCGGTGCAATATGTATTCAGTGGAATGGCAAAAGCGTGGTCTTCCGCACGCACATATCTTGATTTGAGATTCCTAATCAAGAGGGTGATCCCGAATTGTATGATGTCGTTGTGAGCAACATGATACACGGTCCATGTGACAACATCATTCCAAATTCTCCATGTATGATCGACTGCAAATGTTTAAAGCGATATCCACGAAAATTAGTACCAGAAACTGTTAATGGAAATGATGGATATCCGTCGTATCGACGACGTTCACCGGCAGACAACGGAAGAATAACAACTGTCATAGTCAATCGCCAAGTTTTTATGGTCGATAACTGGTGGGTTGACCCATAGTGTCCACTGCTAAGCAGACTCAAGGCGCTCATCAATGTCGAATATTGTAAATCCAGTCCGTCAAGCACATTTGCATTTGAGTTCAAGAGCAATATGGGCGACAAGAATAAGGTTATAGTCGAACTCAATTTTTCGATTCAAAATGAAATATCAGGCGATATGCAAGGATCTGCATTTCCAGATTGGCCACAGGTGTTTTCCACTGATGCACTAGGTCGCATGTATACTGTTCATCAAAGCCGTTGTGAAAAATTTTGTTTGGCAACTTTATTTTGTCTATTATGTATTAGATTATCTCATAAGTTGATAAAGTCTTATTATGGCAAGTGATTCTCCAATAAGTAACCCGGTCCTAGATTCAGCAAAGTGGCACCGGCTCTTATCAGGAAAAGTACCCTGTCGGAGTATCTGGATAGAACTTTGAAGGAAAGCTAGTAATCTTTGATCCAGGGAACTGTACTGTAGCAAAGTCTTCTTCGGTGACGGCATCAACCACTTCTGTCTGTTATTTAGCGCCAATCACGGCTATATCTAGTAGTCCTTCTAGAAAGTCCACCATACCAGTAAGCACTTCGAGTGAGTCTGTTAACTCTCCTTTGTCTATGCAGGACAATTTGAAGTCAAAATGCCAAGATCAGCCAAAGAAGGATGTTACCTCCAAGTCCTCTAACATTAACTTGGTCTCGGGTGCTCGTTTGGATAGAAGGAATCCTCTCCACGGCAAATCCTTGTCAACGATGCATGCTGCCGAGGCTTTAGAAGCACTCCAACTGACGTCTCTCCCCCGATGGGAAGGGACTTTTTCTGGGGGACACTTTCAAAACGCGCAGCCGAGCTGGCATACTATCCCCATTAGGCTGGCTAACAAAAGACGAGACTCTAAAGCAGAAGGGACCTCAACAAGGAAAGAGGCATCAATGGGTTCATCATCCAAACGCCTCCCTTTCCCCAGCTGACCCGATCATTGAAATAGATGCCGGTTCCCAAGCTAAGGCCAATTACTATCCCCAATGTGAACGATGTTGCTGCCATGGAAGCGGCATTACTGGAGGTAATCCCTCCTGATGGCTTAGAATTTCGCATGGCGCTATCGGGTGATCTACGCATCTACCCGAAGGACTCTGACACTCACATGTCAATCACCAAGATTTTAAGCAAGCCGAATGTGGAGTACAAGCACTTCTGCCTTAAGGAAGACAGGAGCTTCAGAATAGTTCTGAAGAACCTGGCCTCCTCTACACCTCCGAACCTGATCTTGGAAGAACTAACCAAACTGACAAACGTGACACATACAAAGTTAAGCAGTGTTTCAGGTGTTTTGGATTTAACCATACGAAAAACTACTGTCTCAAGCGACCTGTCTGTGGTAGATGTGGGGAGGACCATGGGCTGGTTCGGAGGCCTGTTTGGCGAAAAGAGTTGATGACCTATGTAGTGTGCTCCAACTGGGGAGGAAATTGTACAGCTTATGATAAGAAATGCAGAGTCTTTGTGCAGAAAATCAAGAATGCCGCGCCTAAAATTCCTTTATTGCCAACTGGAGCTGGGAGGCAGAGATATAGACCTACAGCGATACCAACTGCTTATTTCCAGAGTGGTGTCTCCTAAGCCCAGGCCTCTAGAGGGACCCGAAACCTGGCGCCTGTATCGCAAGTCAGTTCTGAGCCCCTTTTTTTAGGCAGTCTCCTAGTGCATTTAGTAACCAGGTTGACGACTTCCCAGCTCTGGGTTCTAGACCGCTCAGAATTGGCCGTCTGCAACCTCAGGAGGTTCCTGAAGCTCCTTGGGATCTCCTAAGAATTACAAGAATTCTGACTGATCTCAAAAATACAGTTGACCAGCTTGCGTCATCCCTTGCAACCCCTTGGTGGTAAGAGACTTACAAAGGGAAAGAAGAGCTGGATCCGCTAACTAGAGAAATGACTAGCTTAAAAATGGGCATTTGGAATGCCAGGAGTCTCCTTGCAAATCGGGAGGAGCTCTTGGTACAGCAAGCCAGGATAAACTTATCCACATCGATAGGAGAGATCACTGTTGCAGCCGCCTACCTTCAGTCAGGGTGCTCCTGGTCCTGCGAGAATTGTGAATGCCTTATATAATTATGTGGTGGCCGCTTTTTCCTGGGCGGAGACTTCAACGCCAAGCACCGATGCTGGGGTAACCCTAGGGCTGACAGACAAGGCGCAGCACTATTGGAAGCTGTGGACAGTACTGGGACGCAGGTTCTTGCTACGGGAGGTCCCACGTGCTATCCCTGCAACGGTGGAACTTCATTTCCACTAGACTTTGCCTTATTCAAGGAAATACCATACAAGTGTTTGTCCATTGGGGAGTCCTTTAAGCTCAGCTCTGATCACCTCCCTCTGATTGCTCAGCTACAGCTCGTGGGAAACCGACTGACTGTGAGACAGGATTTGCTACCTCCTGGTTCTGACATCGGCATTTTCAGGAGAGCTCTAGGTGATTCCATACAACTCCATATGGATTTGAACTCCGCAGATGATGTTGAAGATGCTGCTGAAATTCTACATTGGGAGATTACGGAGCCTGCGGATGAAGCATCTCGGCATGCGCGTATGGTCCCGAGTCTGCGCAATACCGTGGTGCCTAGGAAAATACTGCAGCTCATTAAATTGAAGCATCGCCTTAGGAGAGAGTACTCTAGATTTCAGTGCCAAGTTGTTGGTGGGTAGAATCGAGAAGGTTTTGGCCATCTTTTATGCCCCTCATCAAATGCCTCTGCCAGTTTCACCCATTAGGTTCTCTGAGGTTAAGAGCAGCATCAGCAAGATGAAATCTCGAAAGGCACCTGGACCTGACGGCGTAACAAGCCGGATCATGAACTTGCTTCCTGATCGGGTCATGCTATTCCTGGTATTGATCTTTAACGCTGCGTTTAAGTTGGGCCACATTCCTAGGGTTTCGAAGAACGCGAATGTTGTTATGTTTCACAAGCAAGGGAAGCCACACAACAATGTGGACGGTTAGAGACCAATAAGCCTCCTGTCTATGTTTGGCAAGATCTTGGGATGTTGCATGCTCGATCGGATTCTGAAGACACCTCTTTAGGTGTCCAAAGTGCTATTCCCAAACACCAGTTTGGCTTAAGGGTCAAACATGGCACGCCTAAACAGCTACACAGAGTCGGAGGTTTCATTATGGATGGGTTCCAAAGGAAACAATATACAGCAAGCCTTCGACAGGGTATGACATCCTTGGTTGTTGGCCAAACTGAAGATGCCCCTCCACCACCAGCTCTTTGAGCTAGTGAGAAGCTTTCTGAGAGATAGAAGCATAAAAGTTGCCTTCCCAGAGCTATCCTGGCTGCAATTACACAGGGTTGCGTGTTGGGTCACACCCTGTATAACCTGTTCACTCATGATGCTCCTTTGTCTGGCAGACCCAACAATAGACTGCGTATTGCCACCTATGCAGATGACACAGCTGTCCTTTCAAGGTCAGATTATGTATATGAGGCGACTGACCGTCTCCAGATCATTTTAAAAAGGTTCGAAAACTGGTTCTGCAGCTGGAATATTGTTATTAATTCAGAGAAGTGCGCAACCGTCACTTACACTTTGCGCAGGGAATCCAGCCCAGGTGTCTTCATTCATGGCCAGTTCCTTCCGCAGTTCAAAGAGTATCGGAGTCTGGGCCTGTTGCTAAATCGCAGGCTTTCGTTTGCTTCTCATATAAAACAAACAACAGGAAATATTGGGAATGCATCCCAGAGACTGAGTTGGCTAACTCATGCGAGCTCTAAGCTGAGTTTAGCCAACAAAAGGAGGATCTACCTTTCAACACTTGGCCCCAATTTGGAAGTATGGGCTCCCCATCTGCGAAGTGGCTGCAAAATCGAATCTAAACAGTTCCTGAGACGAACCACTGGAGCGGAGTGGTATATTTGTGAGCTCAAGATAACGCTGGTGGGCGATGTTTTAAATGAAGCCGCCAGATGACACAGCTCCCGCTTTCTTAATCACCCCAACCCATTGGCGAGAGCGGCAGCTGCTGTGCGGTCCAGGCGCAGGCTTAGGAGAGTTACTTTTGCTCAGCTATCAAAATGGCGAGTGAGCTGACGTAAAGTTCCTCAATTCTTTATTTTTGGGTAGCTGTTAGCCCACACGATTTTAATTTTTTACACATATTTTTGTTCTGAAACGCTACAAAAAAATGTTTCTGAAAATAATAGCTGTAGCCATTACTGTTAACAGCCACTTAATAAGCCATAAAAAAAATAAATAAATACAACAAAAATTTATGTCAGGATTGAGGCAGAGCGGCAGACTTATATTCGGCCGAACTATAGCAAATTACGATCGGAATAGTACATCCATTTGCGAAATAAAATTCAGTCAGATAAGTAGGAATGTGGATATTGTTGGTCGAATAACAATACTGCCACGTCATATGCTGAATACTTTTAAAACAATTGATGGACTTTGGCAAATTCCACTTGATTGTATGACGATTGATATCAAAATATGTTAATTTTGGCTAAGATATCATCATCATATCAAGATATAATGGCAACTATATGATATAGGCGTCCGTTCCGACCCGTTCCGACTTATATAGTACTGAGAGAGTATAGAAGACTATCTGCAAAGTTTCATTCAGATAGCTTCAAAACTGAGGGACTAGAAACGGACGGACGGTCAAAACGGATATTGCTAGATCGACCCTATTTGTAGTGGGGGCGTCCTTCTGCTAAATATGTCCTCGAAGTTTAAGAAAATTCCCACGTCGCAGGCGAAAATATTGAAGGAAAAACAGGGGGCGTCGTGGGACCAATTCGGTGCTATATTCGGCTGCATTCATAATACTAACTTAAGCTTAAAAAAAATTAGAACCGTGCTCCCGCCCGCTTTACACCGCTAAAGCTAAAGCGGGAGATCGACGGCGGCCGACTGGAGAGTTCGGATCCGTCCGAGGCATGAGCTCGGGGCGCGCGAGGCCACGAGGAGGTGAGCGCGGAAGCTCCATAGGGCCGAGGAGCGGCGGATATGTGCCGCGGAGCGTCCGAAGATCGAAGCGCAGCGGAGAGTGGCGAGCTAGTTCATTAAGGGTGCCGAGGAGCGGGGGAAGAGTGCAGAAGAGCGGGGAGCGGCCGAGCATTGGCACGATCGATGGACAGTGCGCGGAGACCAGACATGGAAGCGCAAGAGCGACCGAGCTTTCAGAAGCTTGCTGGTGTCAGGCTCCGGAAAGGCAGCTGATGCAGTGATCAGGGCGCATCCCAGGGCGTGGAGATAACGAAGCTGATCGGAGCATAAGAATGTGTGATTTCTCCAGTGCGAAAGTATTTTGTGCAGACTCGGCTATGGTAGGACTAAGTGTCTTTCCATAGCGGATAGATTCCGTGCAGACTCAGCTACGGTGGGACCAAGTACCTCGGGTACGTCTGCTTTTAGAAGAAATTGCGCTGGCGTGAAAGTGCTGACATTGGATCTGGTCTGGATGAAGAATAAAGCCTGAGTGATGGCTCGTAATTTGCGAATTATGAGGTGCCGGATGCTGCGAACAGGGATAATGCACTGGCCGGTCGTGGTTATGCAGAAGCGTGTGGTGGTTCTGACTGCAGCCACCACTGCGGCAGGTTCCCTCGGAATGTTCGTGGGCCAAACAGCTTAAACAGTAGCGGTGGACGATAACTGCGCGGAGCCTCTTTTCAGCACTAAGCTTGAGGAACTTTTGGCATTTCCGAAGGGGGTGGATTTCGTTGCAGAGTCGACAACGGTAGTGCTGGGTGCGTTTGGGAAACCTGCCCCTTAGGGCGGCACTGCGAGTGGCAATGATTTGGTCCAACGAACCTTCGGATGCGCAGTAAACTCGCGAAAATGGTCTCCTATGCCAGCGGAGAACCTAAGATGTTGGGTTTGAAGCCGCCCAGAAGTACAGACGGAAGAATGTCTGCTCCTAACAGGATGTCGATTTCGGAGTTCTCGAAAAACGTCGGACCCGCTAAGGGGAGATCAGGAAGCTCCCTAAGAAGATCTCTCGGAATGTGGGATGATGGAAATTTTCCGGCTAGCTGTGGAAGGACATAAGCTGTCGTCTCTAACTGCAGCCCAGGTCTGGAGGTTCGAATAGAAACGTTGCAGAGCATCGTGGATTGAGCGGCAACTGTGTCGTTGAGACCGGAAACTTTGGTCTGAACTAGCTTGAATGGTAATTGTATTTTGTTTAGGAGTCGCTCAGTAATAAGCGTTGCTTCGGAACCAGAGTCGACCAGGGTTCTTGCTTGGAAGGTGCGACCAAGATATTAATGCAGATATTAATAATAGCCGTGTCGAGCTGAACAGCTCTGGATCCAGACGCAATGGGCTCAGATCGTGGACTAGATGGAGCGGAGGATTTTGGACCGGTCGCAACCGGATTGTCGTGGTGCAGAAGGGAGTGAATTCGGCAGCGGCAGGCAAAGCAGGAGTTGGCACTAGTGCAGTCCCGGTGTCGGTGGCCTCGAGAAAAACAAATTAAGCAGAGTCGCTGTCTTCGGATCTAGTCGGAGCGATCGTTGCCATTCAATGTCAGGAAACGAGGACATCTACGCAGGGGGGATTTCCCATGAAACACAGGTCACACCCTCTGGGAGCCGGAGCCATCCTGGCTTTGTTGGCTCTGTCAGAAACGCATCTAGCTTATTGCAGGTTGGAATTTCGGTTTGAGCCATCTTTATAGGCAAAGGAGTGAGCCTTGGGGAATTCTCTGGGTAGCGTTCACAGAGTTGTCGCTTTTGGCCTCTGGGATAGCAGCAATGGCCTTTGGCTTTAGGTGAGACAGGCGCAAAGATGCGGATTGGGACTTGTCCAGTCGGATTGATGGAATCGATCGTGGTTTCTTGTCGTCTATGGACAGAACAGGACTCCGGTAGATCAAATGATCTGTCCGCAGACTCGAAAGGGATTCAAATATAAATTTGAGAGCTGGATAAATTTGAGAAGCTAACAGGTTGTCAGAAATGTAAAAATTGAATCCAGATATATATTGATTTTAATGGTGGCGTCGAAAACAATTTAAATTATTAACACTTTCACGTAGAATGTTGGCCTGGCTTTAAATTGTATATTCTACGTAGTGAAGCTGGTTAAAAAAAACACTTAGTCGAAAATATAGGAAACAGCAAAAAATAAACCAAACAAAATATGCCTTATGCGGA
>VNJU01004219.1:0-11278 GCA_008042675.1 Drosophila seguyi
TTGGAGGTGTTGAACTCTGGTTTCTAGAGGGGTAACATTGGATTCAACGTAAATGTTGTGAATGGGTGTTGAGCAGAAGGCACCTGTCGCGGCCCGAAGAGCTTTATTAATTAGGGTTTTAATTGGTTTTATTACCGTTTTGGGTGCTAGTCCATAGAGTGGTAGTCCGAAATCTATTTTTGAAAGGCATAGGCTTTTCACGATTTGAACGAGGGTTGATGGCTGGCAATTGTATTTTTAGTTGGCCAGAAATTTGATTATATTAATTGACTTCGTCAGGGATATATTTTGAGTCGAATAATAGTCCTAATATTTTTATTTTTTGTACTGAGTCAATTATGTTTTGAAAAAAAATTTTTTGGGAAAAAGCTTGTGTCTAGACCTAACGAGATGTTTTGTGAATAAGTAACGCTTTACAGATCTAAGATATCTTCTATGGTTTTGTCAAAATCGTGCCAAAACTTTTAAAAAACACTTCGGGAAAACGCGTTTAAAGATAAATGTTACAATTACATGATGGCAAAACGTACCGGGTTTGAGGCTCGATATCTCGTAAGCGAGCATGTTTTCGATCAAATCCTTCACAGGGCATGTTTTTAGTTATGTCTACTTTAGAAATATGCAAAAAAAAATTGATTTTTTTAAACCGCGAAGGTAGAAGACCCCCCCTAAGGCGAGGTAGGCTCTCACTGCCCTCTATACAGTCAAAGAGGCGATTGTAGTCGGTACATAATACCCTAAAGGGTTCGTGTACCTCAAACTCCCTCCTTTAGTGATTTATTGCTAAGTGGATAATGGTTCTGGATGTTAGTCGGGGAACGTGGAAGTTGAGCTGTCCCAGCATGTGGGGCTCTCTACGGCACCGTGAATTAGCTTGTGTAGAAAGAATACAGCAAGCATCGTTCTACGGTTAGCTAGGGTTAATTAATAGAAGTCTAGTAGCGTAAGACGGTAATCTTAGGTCCCAGGTTAAGCCACGCAGGGCGAAAAGCAGAAAGTTTTTTGGACGGATTCAATGCGGTTGGTATGAACTTCAAATTGAGGACTCTAAACGCGTGAACCAAACTTCAAAATAGGACGAACTAACTAAGTATAGAGAGTCTTCGTTATATAAGGAGATTCGAAATCCTTCGACCACCTTTTAATAAATCCCAGCACGCCTTTGGCCTTGTTAACCATGCAAGAAATATGTTCTGAAAACGAAAGCTTAGGATCTAGTCGAACAGCTAGATCATCAACAAGAATAATTCTTTCCAAAGCGCATTCATTAAGCATATATGTTTCTTACTGGGGAGTGACATGTGAGAATGTCAAGCTGGGCATTGAGAATGAGTTCATCAGGTTTATCTGGTTTAGATTGGTTGAAGAGGAATAAGTGGTTTTGTAAAACTCAGCAAAAAGATCGGCGATAGCCTGATCCGAACTTGCTGAAGGGTTTTTAAATGAAAGCGAGGAAGGGTATAGGATTGTTTTACGCTTGGGGTTAACAAAGTTATAAAACTGTCAAATAATTTTTATAAGACCTAGCGTTGAGCACGGTAACTTTCGACTGAGCACTAAGATAGTTAGAAAGAATAGTTTTAGAACGAGTAAGTTTGTATTTATTATAAAGCCTAGGGCCTAGGCCTCACATTATTTGGGGGTGTCAGCTCCTTAGTGAACCAAGCTGATTTACATTTACTGGTGACAGACGGATAGGTTAACGGAACACAGGATATAAAGAACGAGTTCATGGTACTGTAAAAAATGTCCACGGCGGTTGCCATATCAGTACACATGTGCAGACTTGACCAATTAAATTCAGATATTAAATTATTAAAGTTGGCTTTCCGAAAACTTTATTGGCTTAACAAACACATTTATTCTTTACAACCGTCCCCGTGTCGATAGTCACTCTGAAAGTAGGATGGTAAGGATCTTCAAGTAGCGTCAATGAAGCAGCTCTGACTAAGTCAACACCTAGATCCTAGAGGATCTGAGACGAAACAAAGAGTCACAGTTTGGAAAACATTTGACACACCACCTGAAGACCAACGAGCTCCAGGAATATTGAAGTCCCTTAGAGTTATGAGTTGTTCTCGATCTGAAAGCCTGTTGGAAACGGCCCGAATTTCCGAAAGGTGTTTCCAATAAATAGGCTCCTCAGCCGATGGAGGAACAGGACCATGTAAAGTAAATAAAACTACCTGGAAATGATAGTTTTACACAAATAAATTCGATATCAGTGACATCATCAAGGCCAACCAGTTCGAAGATAAGGGAGGAGTCAACGGCAATTAAAACTTTACCTTCTCGCTGGACAGGACGGTCAACTTTTATATTTGTGTACTTACCTGGAAAAATCTCAGAGCAAGGATCTCTGGTTTTAGTCAAGTCTCAGGAAACACAATTACCTTGGATGCAAAGAAAAAGCTGTCAGAATAAAATTTCGAGCCTCTAGTATTCTGATAGGATAGTTGGATGGAAGTGGTTAGTTTTTTGGGACTAAGGGTGTCGAGGTGGTCTTTGCAGTGGTTAAAGCGGTTTGTGTGTGTATGGTGTTCCGTACTCCCGCTGGCCGCTTTTTCTTTGTTTTGGCCTCGAATTCTTTAACTACAACGTGTTCTGGCCAGAAGTCACCAGAGCAAATCGTGTTAAAGAAGTTCGGGATGACGCTAATTTTAAAAGACGAAGTGTCTGTAGTATAAGAAAATTTAAACTTTTCCACTGAACAAGGGTTTGCATAGTTGTTTTCTTAAATGACATGAGTTCCATCAAACTTTGTAGTCTAGTAAACATCATGGCTTCCAAATTGTTTTGCGGCTGCTTTGGGACCAGCTGATCCTTTTCTGAGTGTGGCTAGAGTGGATTTTCCATGCCTGTTCGTAGTGCTTCGGCATAGGAGATGCTCTTAGTGGTATTAAGCGGACCGAATGATGATCTGGCTGCCTTGGCGAAAAATACATCTGGCGTACTTTATGAGTTATGAAAAGCATTTTGCGTATTTTGTTGGCGTGTAGCTGGCGTTCGCCCTATGCGACTCTTCACCTATTTGTAGAACGCACAGCCTCTGTGGTTTGCCGTATGGCTATGTCTAGTTTGCGTAGAAACGGACGGGCGGACATACAGACAGAATTAGTTATCCCCGGGCCCCGACTTCTGCGGCCATACTGTAAATGTATGTATACGTAAATTTTATATGTATAAATATTTTATATAATATGTATTATATTTCATATCATTTCTGTTAGTTTTACTTTTCATCAAATTAGATACGTTTTCATTACACATTTGTAAGGTATGGTGTAAGTATGAAAAAATAAAAAAATCGATTTTTAAAAAATTCGTAACTAGAAGACCCCCTGAAATAAGTAAAAAAAAACCCTAGTAAAAAGTTTTAATACTCTGCTGTAAGTAGAAGAAGAAAAATATTCTGACTTTTCGTTTGCTCGGGTACTGACATAAGATAAATGTTGCGAGCGAAAAATGTTGCGAACGAACTTAATGAACTGATATATATATTTCTTTGACAGCTATATGATACAGTGGTCTGATTTCAATCAAATTAAAAGCGCAATTCTGGAATAATTTAAAATTTCTTAAACTTTTTAAAAATATGTGGAAAATTGGTTTAGTTCAATTTTTTTTCTTCAAAATTTTCCGATCGGTCCTATAGCAGCTATATGATATAGTTTTGAGGTTTTGATTAACTTAAAACCAAAATTATGGAATTATTAAAAATTTCCATGTCTCTTGGCTTAGTTAGATTTTTTCCGGTCGGTCCTATGGCAGCCATATGATATAGTTGTCCGATTTTAATAAAATTAAACCCGAAATTCCAGAACAATACAAAATGGCCATATCTCAGATTTTATGCAAATATGTTAAAAATTGGCTAAGTTATATTTTTTTTATTAAAATTTACCGATTGTTCCGATAGTCGTCCGATACGGCCCTTTCCGACTTATATAGTAGTGAGAGCATATATGTATACAAGATTATCTGTTAAGTTTCATTCAGATAGCTTTAAAACTGAGGAACTAATTTGTTTTGATGCTGATCAATAATATATATATATGTGGGGTTTTTATTTAGTAATAATGATATTTTAATTATGTTTATTCTGATGATATAATTTTAAGTGATTATATTAAGAAATTATCAGCCATGCTCCGGTAATCGAATTCGTAAAATTTTTTCGATTTCGATTTGAAATCGAAAAATCGGTGCTCTGGTTTTCGAAATCGTAAAATTTTTTTCGATTTGTAAAACGGGCACCTTTGTCTGGCCGAAATGAAAAGTAAATGCCTTTTTTTATATCAAATCAGTTCTTATTTACCAAGGGATAAAAATAGTTTACTCAGTGGTCTATTGATCTCTTTTCCACACCGCCACAAGATCATTCTGACATGTAGTTATTTTATAAAAAATTTATTTCTGACTCCACCTCAAATTTGACAAACCAAATTTTGCCGTCGGCATAAGGAATTTTCGATTTGGCTAAATGTTGATAAGTAACGCGCCGAAACTTATCGCGAAGGTTGCCATACTGTTGGTGAAATGAAACAGGCTGGTAAAAATGCTTATAAAATATAAAATAATGCATTAATTAATGTCAAGAAGGGCCAAAAATTGTTTTTAATAATAGTGCTATTTAATTTAATTACTTAAATGGTCAAAATTGAACAAAAAAGTAATTGAGACCACCGGAATCAATACTGTGAAAAGTGTGGCAGCCCTTTTGTGTGGAAAACAGCTTAAACAGCTGTTTACTGTTGAAAGTAATCAGATGTTTACCGGAGATTGCATATTTGAAAATGTAAATAGAAAACTATTGAATGCTTATTTTCAATTAAACACAGGTCTTTTGTTTGTAGGGGTAAGCACAAATCGACGTTTCAAGACGAGGTCATGCTAGGGTTTATGAGGGACAACCCAGATTTGGCGAAGGGCTTCACCAAGGGAGACAAGGTGGCGTCTGATGCGAAGTGGGCCGAACTTTGCAGCACCTTGAATGGAATTGGCCCTCCAACAAAAGATGTTGCAGGTTGGAAAAAGGTGTGATTATTTAACCAATATAAGAAAAGTCGTAGTATCTTTTAAAAATTTATTACAGATTTGGTGTGATTGGAAGGGCACCATACGAAAGAAACAAGCAAAAAATAAGGCGGAGATCAGGGCTACTGGTGGGGGCCTTTACACACAGCTGCCAGTGACAGAAATCGAAGAGGAAGTTGCCAAGCTATGCGGCTTGCACGTGATGGTGGAGGGAGTCGTCGCTTCCGTACATGGACCACCATCCCCCGAGGATGACGTGCTGGAAGTAGAGAACGGGGAAGAAAGAGATAAGCCAGCAGAAGAATCTAAATATCGACGAAGATCCGAGACCCAAGCGTTGCCAATCAAATGTTAAGCAAGTTAGAATAATAAAGCAACTAAATAAGAAAAAGTAGGCGTGAAGTAATTTTTATTTTTGCAAACTTATGGGGATATATATATACATATATATATACATATATATACTCTACATTAATTTTTGTTTTTTATACTAAAAGCGACTGAGCAATTTCATCGCGTTCAGTTTGTCTGTCGTCATCTCCTTCTACTTCATTGTCGTACAAAATATCAGTATTGGGTAGATTTCGCCTTCTACATAGGTTGTGCAGAGCACAGCATACATTTACAATCGTACTACAAAACGATGGGTCATATGTTAAGCATCGTTGCAGACAACGAAAACGGCTTTTAAGCACTGCAATAGTCCGTTAAATAATGTTTCTGGCTCGAGCATGTCTTAAGTTAAATGTATGCTGATATGATCCAAAAAAACGAAGCTCTCTAGCGCGTATCCGGAGTCCGCCAAAACAAAATGTCCATTTATGATGGTGGATAAGAATTCTCTGGCACTGGAGTGGTTCAATATAAAAGAATCATGGCATGAACCAGGGTGAGTGGCATCAATGGCGATGATCTCCATATTGTTGCAAACCTTGGGAAATAAAAAGGTTTTTACGTATATATAACAGATGTAGGCAATATAGTTACCACCATGGCGTTCAAACTATAATAACCCTTTCTATTAAAGAAAACGGAGGAATTGTTTACAGGCTTCTGAATTCTAATATGAGTGACATCCAAACAGGCAACTATTCTTGGCAGTTGATATCTTCTAAAGAAGTAATAGGAAGATTTCTGCATTTGTTGCCTAGACATTTTTAGGGATATAACATCCCGACAGAGTCTAGCAACGGAATAAATATTTTCAGAATCTTTCCGAATGTGCTGCGTCCAATGTTTATATGATGATCCTTGGCCACAGAAAGCTGATAGCTACCAGTAGCCAGGTACCGCAACACAGCAGCCAATAGGATTGAGTGTGACAATGTAGTTACTTGCAAATGTGGCTTGACTGCCTCCAAAACTTTTTTGAAAGTATGTTTGTCAATCCTATAGGAATTAACAAAGCCGAAAAATTTAAAGTTACTGGCGGAATGTTCAATATCTGTATCGACTTTAACTCTTTTCTGCTACGTATTTCATCTGATCGCTCTCGTTGTCCAGAGCGTCGACAATGTATAAGAGCAGTGGGAAATATAGGATAATCTCTCCCACATATATATTATAGAATAGGAAATATCTCCTTTCCTGCGTATAAAACTTCTGACTAAAATTATAATACCCTGCAAGGGTATAAAAATAAGCAACAGAAAATATAAATTATGCTGTGGTATCATATTTAGTATTTCTCATATTATTTATATTTTATTCAATATTTCAGGGACAAGGGCAGGAACACCGCAAAAATAACATGCCGAGTGTGTTTGGAAGACTATCAAACAGGAATAAACTTTCTTTCAGAACCTATAGATGTTTACAACGATTGGGTAGATGCCTGCGAAACTGCAAATTAAATATAAGTATCTTATGGATTCTTAGTTAGAAACAAATTCAGTCAAAAAGTTCACAAAGAAAAAATTTTGAATTTGAATTTGAGGAAAACAAAAAGAATATTGGCTTTTTTGTATGTCGGGATATATTAAAAAGAAAATAAAAGAAAATAATCTTCAGAAATTGTCCAGTTATTTTAAAGAGCACAAGACTTGAAAGGCCAAAGATTTTTAAAAACCGCTCTTCAATGTTAAGCTCGAGACTAAAAGCGAAGTCGTGAAGAAATAGTATGTGCAGTCTTTCTACATAACCGCACTTCCTATTCCACCGATAATTCATTGGAAGAGCTTCATAGGTTCATTGGCCACCTAAAGAAGCTATGTGATCAGAAAGTCTTCACACCGTGACCAAATTGTCTTATCTTGCGAAAAAAATTTAAAATGTTTATATGTTATTGATACATTGAACTGTGTGGAATTATATGTTTATTGCTAAAAATTCTGTGTTCCAAAAAATGAACAAGCAAACTTCGGCACGACGAAATTTAAATACCCCTGCAGCTTTTAATAGGATTAATATGAATTAAAGAAATTTGATTACATTTTATTTTAAATAACGTAAAATGGCTGATAACACCAATTTCGTGTTACAGTTCCAGGCGTCCCTAAACCAAAAATTGAATCTACCCGCTCTCTTATCCAAAATTAGGTTTTGTTCGTTTAGGGACCGCTGGCCACACTTTTTCTCCTTACTATTTCTATTAGAGCTGGAGAAACATCAAAGTTTCGATGTTTTTGGTAAAAAAACATCGATGCAATCGATACATTGAAGTTATTTTCAAAAATTATTTTCATACTTTTTTATAAGTATTTTTGGAAAAAAAAAAAAACAAGCTATATGTTTCTTAGAGAAATTATAATTTATTTGGAGATTCGTTTCTCATTCAATTATGCTTTAGAAAATAAAATGGAACTTAAAAACTATTTTGAGATCTTAGTCAATCAAGAAATTAAAATTAATGGAAATCAAAGTAAACAAAGTAAAACTTCAATAATTTGAATTCAACTTGGCCAACAACAAGAAATTAAATTAATTTTAAACATTTAAAATAAAACTTAACTATTTTGTTTCGCTCTTTCAAAGATTTTTTTTTCCATTTCAAACCGCCGCTAACACCAATATCCATTTAAAGTCTACAATAATTATATTATTGAGTATATTAAATGTAATAAAACAAATATGTACTATATATTTACCTTTCCGTGCAATGTGCTTTTTCTATTTGGTGGTAAAACATTTTTTCTTAGGAAAACATCGAACATCGATGTTTTTACAAAATTAAAAAACATCGATGTATGATGTATCGTCGATGTTTCTTCCAGCTCTTATTTCTATGAGCTAGTACTAATCACATATTGGAACACACGGAGAAATTTAAAAGCTTAAATAAAAACCGTTCTCGAAGAGAACTAAAAACCCACTTTACTCTGCGTTTGATTTGAAGGGAATTGTTCGCAGACCCCTTTTCGTCCACTAGCATATACCAGCGGAGTCCAATTCTACAATGGCTACATCTCTGAAAAGATAAAAATAAATTTTTTTTTTTTTAAATTCCTGTGGCATATATGTACATATATGATATAGTTTGTTATGGACTGCTGGTTTGGTGCCCACAGTCCGCACAATAAACAAAAACACCGATAAATATCGGACGTCCCGACACTACAAACTCCCATCACTACAAATAAAAGCAAACAAACAAAAATAAGACCCAATTTGGACGACACTCGCCGGACGAAATTGGTGGCTTTGATGACCTACCACGACGCACCCACCCAACCTAGTGATGCCTCCTGAGGATCTTGGGGCATCACTCATCTCCGGCGGACCGGAGCCTATTCCAGGCGGCCTGGCGACCGGCTTATCTCCCCCAGGTAAATAATTCTATTCACGGCTCATATTTGCGTTTTTAATTCCTTATAAATTTTCAGATTGGACTAAATCCTAACATGTCTGGATTAATCCTAGGTGACTACCGATCCCGTTCCCGGCGAAACCATCACCCTAGTCCTGGATGCGCTCGCGCCAAGGCTGCGGCTTTCTCGAGATTTGGCGGAGGAGAAGCGGCACTCCGCAAAAAAAAAAAAAGCAATTTAGCCACAAGTTGGCAACAGGTGAGTTCCCAAATTTTCTACCTAGTATCCCTGCTGGAGCTCCAAGAGAAATAGAAGGGGGGGGGGGGTTTATTTAATTTTCAATATTTAATCGCTGCTTCTTCTGAACCGACTCTTCGTTCTTTATTTCAGCACTTGTGTTGCACAAATCCCTGATACGAGTTTAGGGGACGCGGAGGACAAAGGACGGAGAGATTATGGTAAGTCGAAACACAATTTAATAACTTATACTACAAACAATTAATTATTTCCTTAATTTGCAGGAAGAGGACGGCCTCAATTTCTTCGGGTAGCGGAGAAACTGCGGTATACAGCAGCAGCAGTAGAAGGAAAGCTGCTCCAGGCTGTGTGTGGCCTGATGCCGACCCAAATATTTGGCCACCGCAGTTCGTCGCCCAGTTGGAAGGGCGGCAAAATTTCTCCGCCGGTTCACGGCAAAGCCCTCAAGGAACGGACTCACCGGTTTATTTCCTCCAAATTCGGAGTGGCTCCGGTCTGATGGCGACTGGCCTGAAGAAACTAGGAGGCGGCTACTTGGCTCTCATTCGCGCTGGCTGCCTGCGGCGGTTATTTTCCGGCGGCTGCTCGGCGCTCGCTCGTGGTCAGTTCCGTAAGTTATAAACTCCACCAAAACCAGATTAAATCCGGCAATTAAAAAGATAAATAAATAAAGGTGCCGTGGCCAGTGATTCCACTGCCACGCTGAAACATAAAATAAACACCTTTTATTTTTGCCTTAACCTTTTCGGCCACTTTAACTCACGTTTCCTCAAATTTTCAGATGCAAAATTTCACTGACGCCGCCTGCTCGTTCCCGTCTCTCCTAGCTACTGCCTTTCCCCTCTTAGCCTACACCTCCCTATATGGGCTCGTTTCGTTGCCCAAAATTCCGCCTTCGATACCCCGTTTTTTTTGGCGCTCAGGGCAACGATCGAGTTCAAGGGCAAAAGCCCTTTCTCTTAAAAAAGAAGCTGGCCGAGATCTAGGGGACGCCACTGTTTCCCTTTTCCCGGTTCGCTCTTGAACTCCCTCACCACTAACCCTATCACTCCTATCCTATTGATATATCGATGTCCCTTCAGCCCATTCCGACTGGAAATGCAACACCACCCAAGGATTTAGAGAGGCGCTACCGGGTCGCGGCTCGACGAAATCATTGGGAGCATTTGGAATACCTGGTAACTCAGGAATACTACTCGTAGACTTTGGCGGCATTGACCTCCACGTAGTTTTGGAACGGTGCCCAACGCGGGGCCCACGCCTTACGGGAAGTATTGCCGCTCCTCATATGTTGTACCTGGATACTTTGTGTCTATATATTTTCCAGGTCAGATGCGGATGTCCTTGGCATGGTAGACGCCCAAACTTCGGCCCTGCATGTCCTTCAGCTCGTATGCATTGCTGCCCAGCGCTTTTACCACTCTGGCCTTCAGGAACTTCTTAGCGAATTTGGCGTTGAATTGCTTCCCAAAGTCACTGAACACAAAGTTCCGGCGATACACCTCTTGCCCTGGCTTCGCGGTGAACACTTTGGCCCTCTGGTTGTATCTCTGGCGACTCCGATCGTGAGCAGTCTCCAGACTCTTGCGGACCTTCTCCTGTACTACCCGCAGTTTGTCGGCTGTGGCCATTCCAGCCATCTGGTGATCGCACAACGACTGCAGCTTCCTCGCCAGCTTATAACTGGAGCCGTGTAGGAACATGTGATGTCCGAACAGCGTGAAGAATGGGGTTTCGCCCGTTGCTGAATGTACGGCGATCCGGATGGCCACCTCGATTTCAGGAAGGTAAGAATCCCACTCCCGATGATCGCCCTCCAGGAACCCACGGATGGCTGCCAGGACGCTGCGGTTCATTCGTTCAGCTGCTTTGCTTTGCGGGGAATAGATCGGCGTCTTCAGGTGTTGGACTCCGAAGCTCTCCATCGCTTCCTCGAAAATCTTCGACGTGAACTGTCGTCCATTATCCGAGTGCACGACTTCGGGCACTCCAAATTTGTAGAACACCTCGTTGATAAGGAAATCTACCACGTTCGAGGCGGTTGCTTCCCTCATGGCCTTCAAGAACGTATATTTGGAGAAGTGGTCCACTACGATGAAAATCCACGCGTGCCCTTTCTTCGACCTGGGATACATGCCAAGGAAGTCGATGTACAGTTTCTGGAAGGGTCGCTCCGTCTGTACACGCTCGCCGATCCCGACCATCATCCTGTGATTTGGCGCTTTCGACTCCTTGCA